>OY829520.1:12450591-12612424 GCA_963691665.1 Clepsis dumicolana | reverse complement strand
AAATTCTGCATTTACCTTTGACACCGAACAAAAGAGGAGCAATGTGATTCCTATGAATCCGCAGGCACCAACTTTATATGGTTTACCTAAAATTCACAAGGATGGTGTTCCTGTTCGCCCTGTTGTTTCATACGTGAGTGCTCCAGCGTATAAAGTAGCGAGGAAGTTAAATAGCATTGTTCGGGAAAAATCTTCTTTTAAGCCAATATATAGTTTAAAGAATAGTTCAGATTTAGTAAATAAAATTAAAGACATTAATATACCGCCAAACTCAACATTACTTTCTTTAGATGTGGATAGTTTGTTTACCAACGTACCATATAGTGAAACCTTAAATATTCTTAGATGTCACTTAGAAAGTAAGCGTTTACATCCGGGGGAGGTTTGTGAGTTAATAGAATTAGTAACTTTATGCATGAAACAAAATTATTTCAGATTTAATGGTCAATATTATTTGCAGAGTGATGGTTTAGCAATGGGGTCACCTCTTAGTCCTTTAATGGCTGACGTTTTTATGGATAACTTTGAAAAACAATATATAGTGGGGAACAGCAATTTAGTATATTTTTATAGGTATGTTGATGATTTAATTTTATGTTGGAAGGGGAGTATGAGGCAGCTAGATTTGTTTATTAGTGCTCTCAATAACAAACATCCAAAAATAAAGTTCAAACGAGAATTAGAGGAAAATCGTTCATTAAATTTTCTGGATTTAACTATTACAAGAGTAAATAATAGGCACCAGTTTCAAATTTACCGTAAGCCTACGTACACAGATACTGTCATACCTGCAAATTCTACTCACCCATGGCAGCATAAACTGGCTGCTTTCCATTGTTATGTACATACTATACTACTACTACTACTACTAACTAACGTACTAACTGTACCTCTTTCGAAAGAGCATTATGATTCTGAGTTACATACTATATATCAGATAGCAACAACAAATGGTTATAGTACAGCAATGGTTAATAGTCTGGTTCAAAAGAAGCAGGGACGGATAGTGAATAGCATGCTTTACTCTGCGTTGCCATCTCAGCCTACTAACAAATTTAGATCTAGTATTACTTATGTTGGCCGGTTGTCTGACAAGATTTATAATATTTTAAAATCAAATAACATCAATGTTGCCTTTAAGACTACTAATTCTTTACGTTCTAGACTTTGTAATAACAAAGAAAAGGTGGATAAAGGGAACAGGTCGGGCGTATATAAACTCACTTGTGGTGACTGTAGTCAAGTATACATTGGACAAACCGGTCGAAGCTTTGATACTAGATTTAAAGAGCATGTCTCGTCATATAGGCATGATCATCCAGAGAAATCAAACTTTGCCAAGCATTTATTAGAAACGAATCATTCGTTGTTAGACTCAGATACGTACGAAATTTTACATTATTGTGATAAGGGTTTGCGGCTATCGGTTTTAGAACAATTGGAAATAATTAGGTACAACAACATGGGGTCTATTATTAATGAACAAGTTAATTTGGTTTCTTCGCCTTTGTTACGACTTGGTTCTAATTTTAATAATGTGTCATAGTAATAATGAGAACATGACTTCTCTTTTTACCGTACTCGGTTAAAAATAACGGGGTACCTGGCGTAGATTAAAAATAAAAATAAAAAGGGTAGTTTGAAATTCATTTCTTAAAAAAGGGTAGTTTAGGACTTACATAAAAGGGTAGTTTGGAATTTATAAAATATTAGTGGGTACGTTGGTTTTGTCATTAACTAAGTTGAGTACATGGTTTACATATGTCAGTAGTGGAAGTGGTGGCATGTTGAGCGGTTGTTGTTGTGCTTCGTAAATGGCCTCGTGGAGAGTGCCGAAACGCGTCAGCGTTTAGTATAGTGGTGGTGGTGATAGTTGGGTCTGTGTGGCATGTGTTGATTCGTGTAGCAGTGGAGGTGGAGGTGTTGCATGGAAACATACATTTGCCGCACAGATATAACTATTTGTCATTAGTGGTCGCGGGTGAGCAAAGTAATTGTTTTTTAGTTCATATAGTATATCAAACTCAATACATATATATCTCAGAGTCGAATCGTAGGAATGTTGGCTATTTATGCCAGACTAGCTTATGCCCCGCGGCTTTGTCCCCGTTAAATACTTCAAAATGGGCTAGTTCCATATCCCGTGGGAATTTCAAAAAATCCCTTCTTAGTGCATCTAGACAGAAAGAAAGAAAGAAAGAAGACATTTACTCACTTTCACAAGAAGACACAAATACAAGAAAATACACACAATTTCACACATTTCTTCTCAAGGGAGTGTGTCCTCGCAAAAGTGAAACGGTCGCTGACTCAGCATTATGCTGAGGCGTTAGACGCCTGCAGCGCTGATTTTCCGTCAGAACCGTCTGTGACTAACGGAACGATACACAAATGTACCTTTATAAACTACAAATACATCATAGAAGTAGATTTAATTATGAGTACTTAACCAAAAATAAATAAATAAATAACAATAAACAAAAATACAAGAAGGGAAAATAATTGTTTAAAAAGAAGAACAGGCTGGCATACCGATCGGCGTGCAAGTGCTGGTTTATTGTAAGGATTTAGGATACTCTCTCTACATCTCTAGGATACTCAAGGTAATGTTTGCCAAATTTCAAGTATCTACTCTATGTCCAGTAGTTTAGGCTGTGCGTTGTCTGTCAGTCAGTAAGTCACGGACTGTTTTATTTATGCCAGATGTAGCGCTGACTATACTTTCAATCCCATTAACAACTTGTTAACTTCGACGTAAAAATATCCAATGTAACCCATGCATTAGCATTTTTTATACATAAAAGTTTTCTATACGTCTCTGTGGATATGAAAACACAGACAAACAGACAGCAGCTAATTTAACTTAGTTCGCAACTCGAGCAGTCTTACTTGACAGGGTATGTCTGTTGTGGGCTGTTCCTAGCGTTTCTATCCCCATGGAATAACACGACACAATGTGGCCACTTAATTTGCTTTTATTGACATTGGAAAGAGGTTTGATTATTTTGTTTTTGTTATGGTAACACTTTTTGTTAACAGAAAAAATTGCCTGTTTAAACTGTGAAGTACTCGAACATTCGAAAATAAAGACCATGTCCATCTACACTATATATATATATATATATATAATATCATAAAGAGGAAAGATTTGTACCTATTTTTGTATGTTTGTAATGAATAGGCTCAAAAAGTACTGAGCCGATTTAAAAAATTCTTTCACCAATAGAACGCTACATTCTTCCAATTTGACATAGGCTACATTTCATTTTGAAAAAAATTAGGGATCCTTGGTAAAATTTGAACAATGTAACCGAAGGTGTAGAAAAATGAGTCTTAAAATGTCTTTCGTCGAATGCGCTGCCGAAACTATTAGCGATAGAACAAAATAATGTACAACAATATTGAAGAACATCATAATGTCTACAAAAAACTCCGCGGTAGCATATGTCCAACTATTGTAGTTATGTCACTACAACAACTTTTTTCATTTTATAATTGTTTACCCCGTGCGAAGCCGGGACGGGCTGCAAGTTATTCATAAATTGGTCAGTGTAACAGTTAAAAACTAAAACATGCCTAAAAAAGAAATCCCCTTGGGCATGGTACCCCTTGGGCATGGTACCCCTTGGGCATGGTACCCAAGATGCTGGCAGCGTTCCCTCTTTGGATGGCTAAGGCTTAGCTTTTGTCCGAGAAAGCTGCCAGCTGTTCGGTCCCCTGTGACATCGAAAAGGTACACCCAATATAAATTTTGTCTGTTTCGCAAAAGCAAAATGTCAAAGGCGTAACCAAAGAAGTCATTGGAGCTATGACTGACTTTGGACAAGGCCATATACATATATATAAGCAATGGAATAGAATAGAGAAGACAATTTAATATAGGTATATGTAATTAGCTTGCAACCCTGCTTGTAAGAGTCATGGTAGCCGAATAAAGTTTTTTATCTAAGTTTCTTACTATGTAAGATATCTACTTCCCCTCTGCCAAAACTCTAATATTAAGTGTGTAAAAGTTATCATGCAGGGTCTGTTGATTGTGTGCGTGTTTTTGGCATTTGTGTGACAGTTCTGTTTTAGTGTGAGTTTGTAGGAACGTAGCAAATTTTGACATGAGCTCAGATGTGTGCTGTACGTGTGTGTTCCTCGTCCCCTTCAAAAAGTGGCAGAAAAGTTGTAGTGCATAGATAAGCCAAAGGCGCCTCCCGTCTGTCTGCTTTGTGCTAAAGTGTAACTATCACACCGGGCTACTTTAAAGCACTATCAGTGCGTATAGTAAAACATGCAAAATATCACAAATTCTTAACAAAAACTACTTCAAACTATTTTGGTTTGTTAACTCTAAAATTTGTTGTAAATTTTCCGAACAACCCTTGTTTAGCTACAAAATACAATATTATTCAAAGGTTTAAAACTGTTTGAGCCTTTCAGTACTTCACCTCGAAAGATAATAATTTGATTATCATAAATGTTAGGGTAAGTTTACCCGTATAATCTTCTAATTTACACGGAGAAGGCTTGAAATTCATAATAATATTAAGGTAAGTAAATATCATAACTTTTCTTGCCGATTTTACTTGTGTTGTCTACAATCTATCTAACTTACATTATCCATAACAAATTTCAAGTCGATGTCAAACGGCGAAGAGGCCCTCCTGCGTAGACTATCCTGCTTGGAGCACCAGAATTTCACTATCAAATTATTGAATTGTCACCACAATTACGTAAGTGAGCCAAATTTCAGCTCAATTGGGAATCAAGATGTGGTCGAAAAATTATTTGCAAATTATGACGACGACAACATTATGTAGGTAGTTACACTTATACAAAAAGAAATGGCATGTTCCTGAGTTAATTTGGAGTGGAAAATGTAGTACCAAGTTTGCTCAATTAGGCTTAGTTTGGAAGATATTTAACTTTTTGTAAAAAAAAAATCTTCAGTGCAACATGCCCTAAGAATAAGTAACGTTGCCGCTCTTCAAGACTAAGAAGTCGCTTTAACAACTAACGTCAGAACTTTGAATGGTTGTCATTGTCAAACAACAATGAAATTGTCAAAACAAAAAACGCGTAATTTTCTCCGTTTTAAGACAAAATTATGCTAAAAATTTAAGATTCAAGACAAAATTCAGACCAAAGAACATTATTTATAAACTCTTTTGGGTCTCCGCTAGTCGTCATTAGTGAAATATTTTGGACGTTTTGTGTGTTGTGAACGAAACTAGTGATAGGTAAATTCAGCCCAAAACATTATACGAACAGCACACGCAACGCAAGTTCAATAAAAGTTTGTAAAAAGCATGATCATATCATTTTTGTAAACTATCGTTTACGACAACGTAGCTACGCAATACGCAAAGTCATTCAATATTATGAACTTATGTGAAATGTTCGTTAGGTATTTTAAAAATTATATATTTCGTCCTTAGGTATATCGGCAATAGGTAAACCAATTTTATGGATTCTAATATGTAACCGTACGCGTCTATGCAGCTACGCCTCCAGCTGGATTAGGCCTAATTTCTAAATAATTTCTCATGTCACAACTTTAACGTGGACGTAATTTCATTAATAAAATTGCAAGTTCACTATTTACATACTCATTAATATTGTGAGCTCAGCGGGTATTTTCTATTCATAGAATTAACACGACCTTTTGCTACGACTATCAGGTTAAAAGGTTTATTAAATTATTAAGTTACTTTTTGGAAACAAGCGAGTTGAACAACTATAGGCAGTTTGTTCGCTCTTCCGGCTAACTTTGATCTCCGTTGCGTATAGTACGAGTAAGTATTTATATTTAAGTAACTTTTATTTTACCCAAAATTTCGTAAATTTGATATCATAGGCTGAGAATTTTAGTCACCGGTGAGATTCAAAAATACGAACTTTTTAGAAATCAGTGAGCTTAGTCACCGGGTGAGATTCAAAAATCGACTGCCCAGGTCATAGTAAAAAAAGAAAATTAAATAAAAATAAATGTAATGAGACAATTGCAATTGACCTAGTCCCACACTAGGTAAAGCCTGTACTATGGGTACGAGACAACGGATAAACATACTTATATAGATAAATACTGCATAATATACTTATTAAACATCCAAGACCCGAGAACCATTAAATAAAGATAAAAAAACACATTTGTATTCATTATAAGTACAAACATCTGCCCCGACCGGGGATCGAACCCGGGACCTCAAGCTTCATAGTCAAGGCTTCTAACCACTAGGCCGTAGGCTCCTAACCGGTTGTAAATATTAGTTATTCTGTGCCTGTCGTGAAATTTTTGTGGTTCGTCTGGGTACGATCCTTTCCGTAGGAGGGAATTGTTCAACAATAAAGTTGTTGATGACATCAACTTGAAATTTGGTACAAGTATACCTATGTGTAATACAGCAGAAAAAAGTCTATATCATAGACAAGATGCACATCTATAAGTAAACGGATAGCTCACGTATGTAAAGTCGCGTTTACGCAAGACATGTTTCGGACTAATTCGTAGTCCACAAAGAGGCCCGAGTACGAATATTCGAAACCTGCGTCACGTAAAATCGAATAGTAAACGTTATCTAGTTTGTATGACGTTTGGAACAGCGCCCGCCAGTGAGCGTTTGTGGAACTAAAATTAAGTATGAGGCCTACAGGGGTGCTGTCGCTTCACGCCGATTATCTTCCTTCACTTCGGACTTCGGATTATACATCCGGATTAATAAAGATCGTTGACCCCGCACATGAGGAACATCCCGGTCTGACAGTTCCGGTAACCTTGGCTTCCTAAGCGTGACACACATCAAAACTGAACCTAATGCGATGAGGAAAATTGAGACAATGCCGACTGCGAAGTGCACACGTCGACGTGACTGCAAAATAAGCAACGTACCTACTAACCATTATTCTTTTGTTTGTGATTGTTTCAGTAAATAAAGGGAGAGAACACGGAGAGAACAATGTTTTGAACACTTTTTTTAGGGTTCTGACCCCTAAAAAACGGGACCCTATTACTAAGACACCGCTGTCCGTTCGTCTGTCTGTCTGTCTGTATGTCTGTCTGTCCATCTGTCACTAGGCTGAATTTCATGAACCGTGATAGACAGTTGAAACAACAAAATACTAAAAACAGAATAAAATAAACATTTGAATGGGGCTTCCATACAACAGACACGATTTTTTGCCGTTTTTACACATAATGGCACGGAACTCTTAGCGTTTTTTTAAATAAGATTTTAATCTCAAAATGTAGAGCTCTCAATAGACTAAGTTATCTCTCAGTTACAGGTTACAGATACAATAATTTATGCAACTCGTTTATTTTTATTTTTTTTATTTTACAATAATGACATGGATAATTAAATCGTTCCAAAATTTCAAATCGCGAAAAGTTAAAAAACTGCTAAGGTGACTAGACATATATGTTCTTTCCGTGTACCCTTCAAATGATTTTGATTTGATTTTAGGCTTAGCCTAGGCTAGGTCGTTCTCACACGCGAAGTCGACGTATCGCGACAGGCGAGAACGACCGTTCCTGGGGGTCGGTTTTTGAATCTCACCCCGTGACTAAATCCACTGATTTCTAAAAAGTTCGTATTTTTGAATCTCACCGGTGACTAAAATTCTCATGCCCATGATATCAAATACGAATGCCCCGACCCACTCGTAAACGAGATCACTGAGTGACTTCTTGACCACTGGCAGTGACAGCTAACCTCAATCCACTATGTTGACTCGCTTGTCTACGACAGAAAGCAAATTAGCTATATGTTAGTAGATGGGTATGACATTCAGAAATATGGCTTTTTGAAAATGGTGATATCAATGTCATGGGTGAGAATTTATTCACCAAGTGAGATTCAAAAATCGTTCCCCTAAACATTTATGAACACAGCATATACACGTAAACATATACAGACCTAGGCCTTATAATAACAGTTTTCACAATAATCAGCGATAATTGTATAAATATTTCAAGCTCCTTCTAAACAGATAGGGTACTCTGTAGATGAGTGATTGTTTATTTTCATTTTATTGCGTATTTTCCGTTTTTGATGATGGCGTACATCGAGGACCGTATCCTTTGAGTCCTGCTGATCCTCGGACGGAAAGTGACGTGCAAAGTCTATTGATACAGACAGCGTGTAGTTGTATGACGTAACATGGGACCTTTGATACATTATTATGCCTACGGTAGATACGGACCTCAAAAGGAAAAATGGCACCCTTGTCGACGGCCGATCCGTCTGTCTATCTGTCTATCAATCGCAGGTAAATAAAAAAAATCAAGTGATATAACTGGTCTGTTTTTTTAATGAACCGTCAAGAATTCAGCCAGGGGTTTTTTATACGATAAGGAAGGCATACAAGCAAGTGGGTCACCTGATGGTAAGTGATTACCACTGCCCATAGATACCCACAACCCCTGGGGGTTTGCGAATGCGTTGCGTGTCGTGGTTTGACCAATTGTCCTTAAGGCGAGCTTTGAGACACCAGCGCGCTGCTCTCTCCCCTATATCGTCGGGCACGACAGGACTTATTTGCCGACTATATGGTTGTAGCTGTGTGAGATTAGCGAGTAAGACGGTGGTAGTGATCCAGATGAACTTCGCACAAGGTCCTACCACCCGCAAAATGTTTTGTGTTTTGTTTTGCTGAAAAAAGTTTTTCCACGGGTCAGGCGAAAATCGATCTTATGTCAGTCAATGTCATAAACACTGACATTTAAAAAGCATTTCTCTATTCAACTCATCCTCAACTTTAAAAGTAATTACTTTAAAAATAAAAACTTTTTTGTCATCAAATCAGCTTTCCTCCTTATCAAATCAGGAACCTATTTTTAAAACTCCGCCCGTGTAAATACTATTATATTCGAGAGAGCTAAGATGAAATGCCTCTTATGCCCGTAATTACACCGGCTGTCTTATTCTCCACACCGGAACACAACAGCGCAAGCACTGCTGCTTAGCGGAAGAATTAGCGAGTAAGATGGTGGTAACGACCCGGACGGAACTCGCACAAGGTCCTACCACCCGTAAAATAATTCATTCTCTAACTAGTACTTATAGTTCCCGCAATTTGCGATGGCGAATCGGCTTTACATGTGGTCAAACATGTACACATAATGTTGAATGCCAATCAAATGTGTATACATTGCGGTAGGTAATGTGCGCGTTGACGTAGCGCTCTCACGCACACATGGACTCGTTTTCATCACAAGTAAATGCCTAGTCGCCTTCGATTGCGACAAGCCTTTAAAATGTTTGAATTGTGCTTGATTTCTAAGGCACTATTTTCTAAAATCGCCCGCGATAGTTGTACCTACTACTAAAAAATCCAAGTGGTTCCGTAACGAACTAAAATCAGTATTAATTCCCGTCTAAACAATTAAAATTGACTAAACTTCAAAAACTACCCTGGAGCGTACCGTACGTAAGTAATAATTAACCTGTAAATAATATAGAGGCACTTTATTAAATTGTCTATTAATATACTAACAAAAGGTCGCGAAGCTAAAATGGAACGTGTGATTTACTGTGAAATTGTGAATAAAGAATAGATAGAAACAGATAACGTACTTTTTAGGGTTCTGCAACACAAAAGAAAAAAAACGGAATCTTTATAGGACCACTCTGTTGTCCGTCCGTCTGTCTGTCAAGACCCTTTTTCTCTGGAACGCGAGGAGGTAGCATGCTGAAATTAATATCAAATACTCAAGCCTGCGGTCCCTTGAACCTGTGAAAAAATCAACCTTCTAAGTCAATCAAAAGACACAGTCATTAAAAAGGCTATTTCCATGCAAATTGTCGAAATCCGCAAACCTAAAGGGTACTTCCAGTTGTCCTAGAAATTTGAAATTTGGTACGAAGGTAGCTCTTATAGCACATCCACTCAGAAAATTCTCAAATTCTTAAATTTGTATGTCTGTTTGTAGATTTCTAAGACCAATATAAGTTGACCCCACACTGCGTACATTTTGCTTATGTTCAGGGCTCTGCTAAAACTGGAGATCTTAAAACACTGGGGTTAAGCGTTAAAACCTTCCTACAGAACCCTCGTGCGCAAGTCCAACTCGCACTTGGCCGGTTTTTTTCATTTATATGTACAATACAATGCAGTTTATTGTACACCACTTTTTTTTTTTTAATACAACGAGGAAGGCAAGCGAGCAAGTAGGTCACCTGATGGTAAGTGATCACCACTGCCCATAGACACCCGTAACTCCGGAGGATTTGCAGATGCGTTGCCAACCTAGAGGGCTAAGATGAAATTCCAACAAAACAGACATAACAAACAAAACAGAGAAAAACATAACTATACTAAGACGTTTCCTCGGTCAAGCTTATGTGTGGGTTGACAGTAAATGGGCATAATTGACACGCATAGGGTTCAATGACAATTGGAGGCCGCGGCACGACACAAAGCATTTATGACTATAGTTGACCGAGAGAGGGCGAAGTGCCGGCGAAGCGTTTCCATTTCAGCTTGGGCAAAAATGCTTTCCTATGTTCGACTGTTCTCCTTTACAGGGTATAATTTTTTAAATCTCACCCGGTGACTAAATTCACTGATTTCTAAATAGTTCGTATTTTTAAATCTCGCCGGTGACTAAAATTCTCATGCTTATATCAAATACGAATACCCTCGCCCACTAGTAAACGAGACCTCTGCTCTGAGTGACTTCTTGACCACTGGCAGTGACAGCTAACCGCAATCCACTATGTTGACTTGCGTGTCTACGACAGAAACGCAATTAGCTGTATGTTAGTAGACAGATATGACCACACCGTGACAAAATTCTCACCCATGACATTGATATCACTATTTGCCAAACGGCTTATTTTTGTCCTCATTATCATACCCGTCGAATTTTGAAAATTGGGGATCGATTTTATAATCTCACTACGTTAAAAAATCGATCCCCAGTTTTAAAAATTCTTTTAATTTGGAGCAATTTGAAACACGCACGCGTTGCCTTCTCCCATTATAAGTGCTTTGTGCTCCACGAACAGGAAGCAGATTAGGAGATAAATTGTAATCTGTGGATCTTACCAAGCCTATTAAGGGGGTACCGAGCGTACGGTACGACGAGGCGCGGACGACGCCAGGACTTTTGTTTGATGAACTACAGATTATTTCTGTGTTAATAAATTGTTAATATTGTAGGTTGATACATTATCTATGCGATTAAATATAAACTTAAACGCTAACACTGCCATTTATTCCTTTTTCCACATAGTAAATGATATAAGTACTTTACTTAAACAAAGCCAAGGGGTCGATTTTTGAATCCCACCCGGTGACTAAATTCACTGATTTCTAAAAAGTTGGTATTTTTTAATCTCACTGGTGACTAAAATTGTCCTGCCTAATGATATCAAATAAGAATTCCCCCACCCACTCATAAATGAGATCACCGAGTGACTCCTTGACCACTGGCAGTGACAGCTAACCTCAATGTATGCTTGTCTATGACAGAAACGCAAATTAGCTGCATGATAGTAGACGGGTATGACATTAAAAAATAAGGCTTTGGCAAATAGTGATACGATGTCATGGATGAGAATTTAGTCACTAAGTGAGATTCAAAAATCGACCGCCTTTAGTTATTTACGTCGTATCGCACTCTCGGCACTGTCTTAAGCTACCGGATAAAGTTAATTAGTACATTATTGAAGGATTGTTGTCCCTTTGTCGTTAATAGTGAATTAGGTGTGGCTGGCTGGCTGGTAGAGATCCCTTGTAGGGATAAGTTCGCCTTTGTATTTGTATGTCATTGTTTGTAACTTGTCTTTATTTTTGTATTTTCTGTACAACAAAGCATTTACTTACTTATTTACTTATGTGAAAGTAATAGAAAATAGAAAAAAAAATAGAAAAGCAGTGTAGGTATATCGTGTGTAAGTGTGAGGAAACATCGTTTGCCTAGATAGATTATTTCAAACATTTGTGTCATTTACTAATGGAAGTACACTACTCAAAATAATAAAATAGGAGCCACTAAGTATTTCGATAGTTACGTGAAATTTGTAGGTTACTAAATATTTTTTTAACGCTAATAATCATTTAATTGTGTCGTCTGTCTGTCGTCATTTAATATACCGTTTAATATAATTTTCACGTAGCGATCAGAATACTTATGGCCCCTATTTTATTTTGAGTAGGTAGTATAGCAAAAGGATGGATGAGAGTACATCAATCTGTGTAGGGTCTCGATTCAATTCCCTTTCTTACATGGTTAAATTAGAGTTCGGTCCCTTGACATACAAGTAGGTACATCCGCCGTAGGATTTGCTAAGTATTAATCTCTTACGCATGGCCTATAATGTTAATATTCATATCAATCCCTGAAGACTTCCGTAACAGCAATGGATAAGACTGGCTAATAGACTTCTCTAAAGTCTTTTCAAAAGCCCGGTCAAACTACCACACATTTTTCGGTAATTCCAAGACAAATGGGAAAAATACATGAAACAGCGTTAGCTATTAATGTTTTCACATAGAAACTTACACAATTTCAAACGGATCTCTTCGTTCTTCTTAAAAACGTATGCCAATTTGACCGTTGAGTTCAATGATATCAATACGTCATACGCTCACAAAACAATCACACCTGTGACAATACTCGGCAGGAAATTCAAATTCATCACAGTTTTTTCTATATTATCGGGTGGTATTTTCACAGGTATGATCTATAAAATCGATTAACTGGTATATTTACGGTACACCTCTTTTTAACTAGTATAGCTTACCGGAAGATGGCGGTCGTACGACATTCGGCGGGTCGTAGAAGGTAGCTCGCTCATCCGGCGTCAAGGACGCCATACCTTGCAGGTTGCCGCGCAGAGCTTCGAAGAATGTCTCCATGTCGTTCAGAATCCCTGAGAAGGCAGGCTTGTAAAGACTAGAGTCGTAAAATATCAAATCTACATAACTATGTTACAATCCTCTCTGACTCCCGGCGCAACTACTCAACTGGTTGACACATCGGGAATGTAAATCACTACGCAACATTTCATTTTACTGACAGCTGAAAATTATTATAGGCATCGAAAGAGATTCGCCTCTTGAACTGAACATCACATCAATATAAGTATAAAAAAAAATCTCTAGCAACTTTGAGTTCAACAAGGCAAAGGCAATGGATCCATCCTAATAACTGGAGTTACGTCCTTTTAAAATAGGTACCTTTTAATAAATTAATAATAAATTATTCCTAGTGAAAATTAAAACTATTGCTGTTTCTCTTTCCAAGCAGAACACAGACAACTAATCAAATTATAGTATTAAAAATGTGAAATGTTGTCAACTTGCGGAGCTCCTATTCCATGTAGGCTCTTTACTCTACTAGCCTGACGTAGTTGTGCCGTAGGTCAGAGACTGTCTCAATGAGGGCTGATTTCTTTAAATTACATAGTTCTAATTGACATTTGATTATTTTATAAAATATTGTACATGGTTTGACATTTTATTTTATTTTATTGTATTTCGCATTAATTCTTATTGTATTTTATTTTTCTTTGACGATCTTTTTGTGACTTTATTATGTTTTTAAAATTTAATATAATTTTTAATAAGAAATAAAGAAAACTATCTATCTATCTATCTATCGCGAGTCAAAAGTCCGCTAGGATCGCTAGTGTCGAATGAGGTCTCTATGTCATTCTCCAGGCTACAAGCTACTGGCCTATAATTGGTGGTAATCGACAGGTAGACCTCAAACAATTGCATGTATATGAATTTGGGTGTACTCTGACTACCTTCAGGAACTCTTGGACAATTGTTAAATGAGGTTAAAAATATCTATATTACTAACTTTTGCCCGCGGCTTCTATCCCGTGGGAATTTCGAAAAATCTCGCCTTATCTCGGGCGTACATTATAAAAAGAATCTCTATGCCAAATTTCAGCTTTTTAGGTCCAGGGGTTGGGGCTGTGCGTTAATAGATCAGTCAGTCACGTTTCTGTTTTACAATGTTTAGATTGAAGAACTAAATTAAAGAATATTGTAGGTTATTACGACTTTTAGCCCAAGCCCTCTCATTCTGAGAGGAGGCCTGTGCCCAGCAGTGGGATATAAAAAAGGCTAGTGATGATGATGATATTAAGACTTTATTACAGCCTAATTCCTTGCTGCAATATTTTGCGATGACCTGTCTGGGCTCTGATGATAAGACAGCGACACACTCACCATACAGCCCTTTTAAGTACATAACCATAATGCCGCTCAAATTTAAATCATGCGAAATGTAAACAGGGCCTTTATTAAAAGGTCAAATGGTGTTGACTCGACCCTTGCCTTGCGTTTTTTCATGTTTCTAATTTTAGAAATGCATTCCATGCAAAATACTTGCCGAATTGGCTCAACCTTCGCTTTACAAAATGTTGGGGAAAAAAGGCCACGTTAATTAATAATTTAACATTTAAGGATTAATTAATAATCCTTTAACGTAACCTGGTGAATGAACTGAATGGAATAGAACATGCAAAAAGTCCCAGAAACTAAGTACTTTACGATTGGTTTTGTCTCTAATACGCTTACAGATACAGAATATTTTTTTTTGAAGTGCTAGAAATACTAACATACCTACGTAGTATGAAACAACTGCCTGTCTGAACGTGATACTCAAAAACTGCAGAACAGATTTTCATGCGGTTTTCACCAATGAACGGACGGACTGTTTATGTGTATAATTGATTAACGATTTGTGTAAATTGGTTGACATATGACGATGATTGTTGAAGACGACAAATCAATACGACGACTGGGAGCTCTCTGCCCATTGTTCATATTCTTATGTCTTAGGAAACATCAAATCAGACCAATAGACGAAATTATTCTAATGTATAAATTTATATGATGTGTGTATACATAAACCTTCCTCTTGAATCTGTGTGTCCATCCATTGTTGAAAACCGCATGATAACCAATATAGGCTTCGTAGCTTAGTGGCTATTCACTATAATCATAAAGGTAAAAACGATATGCTAGGTAGCCATGCAGGAATTGACAACATTTCGTATTTTTGAGACTATAATTTGATTAATTGTCTGCAATCTACTTTGAAAGAGGAGCAAACCTACGATTTTAAATGTTCGTTAGGATTTGTAATTAATTTATTATTAATTTATTAAAAGGCGCTTATTCCAAAAGGACGTAACTCCGAAACTACACTAGGATGGATCAATTGCCTTTGTCTTGTCACGATCAAAAAAACAAAACCCAAAATGTCAAATCTGACATTGTCAAACATAATACGTGTCATGTCAAATTATTGTTGTGCTTGTGGTTTGTTTGAAAAAGGCAAAGGTATTAATTACACCCATTCTTGCGAAGTTTTGGCAGAATTTGTAATTTTATTTTATTCTCTTGTATTTAAAAAAATAGGTAATATTATTTTTTTATAAACATAGTGGTGTGTTCAGGAGGCAAAGCCCTTTTACCTATATTAATTTCCAGGTGTGAAAAATATGAAATGTTATCAATTATTAGAACGAGTTCCATATAAAGCTATGCAAAGCGCGTTTAATATACAACAATAAAAACAGGACTATTCAGTATTTTAAATCCTTTAAGATATTTAGTTGTGTAAAATTTTATTTTAATAAACGGGATGCGAGTCCATCGTAGTAAAGTCTACCATTTTCTACTGTTGCAATTAATATGTAGCTGGGTCTCAGATTTCCTCACAAATATACAAAAAATTCAAAAAAGTACCGACATATGATTGAGAAAACTTCGTGTTTGATTAATTGTACGGCCCAGTCACAATACGGCTAATGAGCGAATGCTGAATGGAGCTGAGCTGACTGTACGCATATCAAAATTATCTAGAGATCAATAATATTGAATCCCTAGACATTTTTAATGAGCTGTTCTGAGAGACCTGGGGGTCGATATATGAATCTCACCCGGTGACTAAATTCACTGATTTCTAAAAAGTTCGTACTTTTGAATCTCACCGGTGACTAAAATTCTCATGCCTATGATATCAAATACGTGAATTTAGTCACCGGGTGAGATTAAAAAATCGACCCATTGGGTACCGATTTGACAGATCCTATATGTGAAAGGCTTTCCTTAAGGATCTCTACGTCGATCGGTCTTGTGTTACCCGCAGCTAGTGGCTTCCCGCGATATTACCAGATCGTTACTACCGTCCAGGCCTACCATCACTACGCCTTCAGTACCTAAGTGGACACCACTCTAGAACCTCGAGAATCTTGTTTAATACCCCTCAAGAAACACTTTTACCCATTTGGGGTAATTACCCCCAGGTTACCCCCTAGGAAGCTCAAAGTTACTCAGAGGGCGATGGAGAGGGCTATGCTCGGGGTTTCTCTGAGGGATAGAATCAGAAATGATGATGTCCGCAGTAAGTGGTAGTGGGCGGGGCACATTGCTCGCAGGACTAATGGCCGATGGGGTCAGAAGGTTCTCGAATGGCGTCCGCGAACCACGAGGCGAGCTGTCGGTAGGCCTCTAACAAGATGGAGTGACGACCTGGTGCAGATTGCGGGATCGCGGTGTATGCGGAAAACGCAAGACCAGTCTGAGTGGAGAACCTTGGGGGAGGCCTATGTCCAGCAGTGGACGTCTTTCGGCTGATATGATGATGAAGACCCCCAGGTTCGGAACCACTGGTCTAAGCATTCCATCAGCTATTCTCCAGCCGTGTGCTAGTTTTCAAGCCATGCACGCGCACTCTATCAACGGCGTTGCTTACCCACGCCGGGAAAACGCGTGACGGCCTTACCGAGGGCGGGCGCCGGCTGCCGCCGCGGCCGGCCGGCGTTCAGAGCCGTCGCCACCGCCGACCGCTTGGTTGACGCAACGCTGAAGACAAAATTCCTGTTCATTCTTGTGTGTGAATCAAGGATGATAGCATTAAGAGCAGTGCCGATATTTATACAGTGTTAAGACAAGTGGCTCTGTGAGCTGTACCTCGCGACCTCATTTTAAAACTTTTATTTGATTTCATTAACGAATCGACTGAAAAAATCGTATATAATTATCGCACTTGATCACAAAATTTCACGAGTATTTTTTTCCCAAAACACGATAAACCTGACACTTTGTCGTATTAAGTACATTCGACATTTGCTTTAAAGCGACAAGGCCGCCTATTGTCTACCTTACCTGTTTTTTCTTGTTTCTGTTGTTTTTACCTGTTTAATCTCCTTGTACTGTTTTGTGGTGTTAAATAAAAAATAGTTGTACTGTATTGTATTGTAATTGCCTTTTATGCTTTTCACGTATCTATATCATCATTTCCTTTTCGCCTTTTCCCCTTTATCTAAATTGGTAAGCAAAGACAGTTTAATATTATACGTAGTACGTCGTTCCTCCCACGTTGAAGCAGATAATTTCTTGACGTAGTCGCCCGTTAATATCTCAACCCCCGTGTCTTTTACGCTTAAATAAAGTATTTATATCACCCAACATTTATTTAGAAGGATGTTAATGGGTACTGCATATTGAGAACTTAAGACGCTACCTGGGCTACACAATATATAATATACGTACTTGTTGTAGACTCCAAATATTTCGTTCAATATTTGAAATAGAAGTTTCACATTTATATTTCAACTCATACTTAATTAAATAAGTACTAACTCTAAGTCGTTAAAGTTTATTTGTCCCTTTTTGTCACATTGACATTACCGTTAGTAAGAAGAAGAAAAAACTTATTTTAACTAATGGAGGCTTGAGCGACGACTATGAATAATGGCACAAGTTTTTAAAAATGAAAACATAAATATTTTTTTAAGTTGGGCCTGCTTCGGCGCTTTTAATGTTTCTGAAGCTGAGTGATTCTCGTTAAATTTTGAGAGCAAAGTTCAATAATTAGTAGGCATTATAGAAATTTTTGTGGATTCGGTTTTTAGATTTTTTTCAAAAAACCAACTTAGAAAAGTTGAAAAACCGACGACATTGTTATTTCAAAGTTCAATATTTCAAAAACGGGTGAACCGATTTTAATGAAACTTAGCTAAGAACCATCTCGATTAAACTAGCTTTCAAATGAAATCGGTCCATCCGCTTGCGAGCTAAGATGCCACAGACAGATACACAGGTCAAACTTATAACACCCCTCCTTTTCGTCGGGGGTTAAAAAATATCAAAAATGAACTCGCGAGTTCTACAGCTCACAGAGCCAAGTTTAATATAGATAAGGGCTTAGACATACTATAGTATAGTATAGTGTATGGACGAGCCCTTTGGTACTCCGTGTTTGTTGCGTGAGACTACAAGTAATCTCGATGATATGAGCGGGCTCAGCAACACCGTTCCTATTTCAAAATGTTCCAAAGGGCCATTTACATTAATACTTAACTTACATGAATATGAATATGAATATGGGTCACTCTGGTGTTGGCTTACGTGAGCTCCCGGCCCAGGTTGCCGATGTCTCTGTCATAGTTCTGGTAGTGGTCGAGGCGTTCCTCTATCCCGGGCCGGCGGTCCCAGCGGTGGTGGCCTCCGATCACGGGACGCTCCATCAGTAGTCGCAGCAGGTCCAAGCTATGGACTTCTGCCGAGATCAGTCCTGCAGGAAAGGGTTCAGTTAAGATCACGAAAAACACGGTTTATGATCAATAAATCAAGAGGACCGGGAATGGCCCAGTCAATTTTTGAATCTCACCCGGGGACTAAATTCACTGATTCCTAAAAAGTTCGTATTTTTGAATCTCACCGCTGACTAAAATTGTTATGCCTATGCTATTAAATACGAATGCCCTCGCCCACTCGTAAACAAGATCACTGAGTGACTTTTTGACCACTGGCTGTGACAGCTAACCTCAATCTACTATGTTATCATGCTTGTCTATGACAGAAACGTAAATTAGCCGCATGCTAGTTGACAGGTATGACGTTCAAAAATACGGTTATTGGCAAATAGTGATATCACTTGTCATGGGTGAGAATTTAGTCACCAAGTGAGATTCAAAAATCGACCCCGAGCCTTTAGTGTAACTTTTGACACAAGATAACGTCTCGAACGCGTTCGCGGTGACGTCTCAATGAAATCGCGAGTCAAAAAGTCACTCTCCACCAATGAGAGACAAGCTACTAGCCTATGATTGGTGGAAATTGACGGATAGGCCTTACTCGCAATACCTACAAGCGATCCTAGCGGATTTTTGACTCACAATAGCCTCCTCATTACTATGGGCAAGTCGGCAGTGCCTTTAGCGGCATTTGTCACAGCGTAATATTCTCATAGTATGACAATAAGAGAGACACAGCCAGTGTAGAGAGTAAGACAGCTGGTGTAATTACGGGCACAAGAGGAATAATTATCATCTTAGCTCTCTTGGCAACGCATCTGCTCACCCTCCAGGGTTGCGGGTATCTATTGGCAACGGGGATCACTTATTACCATCAGGTGAACAACTTGCTCGTTTGCTTTCCTCGTAGTATAAAAAAGTATTTGACAAGTTAACGCGAACGCGATCGAAATGTTTGTTGCTATTTGAAATTTGAACTAATGGCTCGGCCTTTAACCTAGTTAGTAAGTACCACGTGTTCGAGATTTTGAATACGTCCAATAGGATTTCACGGCAGCATAAGAAATCCCTTTAGGCTTTTCTATATGAATTTTTCTTTCGGAAAAAAGTTAGATTAAGTGCAAAGTAATTTGATATGTTTCTACGTAGAATTACCTACTGTTGCAATTTATAATTTGCTTTTGCTATTTGTAGCTTATATCCTAGGAAAAAGAAGGGTGTTAGTTGTAGCTTATATCCTAGGAAAAAAAAGGGTGTTAGTTGTAGCTTATATCCTAGGAAAAAGAAGGGTGTTAGTTGTAGCTTATATCCTAGGAAAAAGAAGGGTGTTAGTTGACGGGACAGGATTAGCGAGTAAGATGGTGGTTGAAATACGGATGGACATTGCACAAGGTGTAGGACCTTACCTTACCCGGAAAAAATCCGAATTGCAATTCTGTAGTAAGTAACAATACAATACAATACAATACAAATATTCTTTATTGAAAACCACAAAATAGTACAAAGAGATTACAGAAAACAGGTATGGTAGACAATAGGCGGTCTTATCGCTCAAAAGCGATCTCTTACAGACAACCAAAATACAGAAACCAAGATGAAGAAGCTAAATTAGGTGGCAGAAATGAACAGAAAGGAGAAACTTAAAATTAACAACAACTTAAATTAAATTAATAACTACAGATGAATATACTACATAAATAAACATATACCTACATATACAATACATACACTACTTATACAAAACATGAGTGAAAACGTCAAAAGGCCACAGGTGAAAAGGATTTCAAAGGACTAGATATAACAGAGACAGTAAGAATCGAGATGGACCAAAGACAGAAATAAGTTATTAAGTTAGTGACAAGTAGTAAGCCTTAAGAAGCCTTAACTGTTTTATTGTGATAATTTTAAAGCTACAATGAAAATACGTCGAGGAAATACCACACAGCCCCAGGGACTTACAAATTGCTAGGGCATTTCCATATGAATTACATCAAATGAATTCACTTTTATGGGATTCACGTAAACACCCCACGTGTAATAATAATTAAAATTATTGACTGAGCGGGCGCGAAGTGTCCCCCTTTCAGCTTGGACAAAAAATCTTTCGTATGTTCGGATGTCTGTCCGGATGCCCTTCTGTTCTCCTTTACAGCAGGGTAATTGCGTAACTATTTTGACACTCGTCACATGTATAATTAATAACGTGATAATTTTTTTTTACAAAAAAAAAATCAGTTCACGAAACGTCAGCTCGGTATGTTTGTCAACGATTTAAAAAAAACAGTCAAATTTGTGACAGGTATGAGTATGATATATGCCTTCGGCTTCTGAACCCATCTTACAGTACTTATATAATATGTGTGTAGATAAGGTAATGTATGCAACTCCACATAATTAGGCCTTAAAACACTCGTGTGATCCTATTATGAAACTCAGCTTCGCCTCGTTTCATAAAAACACACTCGTGTTTTAAGGACCCTCATTATGTAGCAGTTGCATAAACTACTATTTTGTACGACCGTGACAGCTAGCTGTTTCCGATACCAATTGCCAGCCCATACAAAATGAACACGATGGCGATTGCGAGCGAGTTAGACAATAAGCGTCGTTTATTTAAAATCAACCGTAGGATAATTTTGCATAATAAACGATATATTTTCTTTATCTATCATCAATCATCAATCTATTGTTTTGATAAGAGATTGTGTCCACCCAAATTTCAAGTTATAAATGTTGGTTTAGGATGGGGCAGTTTAAAAAAAGAGATCCCAATTATATTAGTCGAACATCAATCAGTCGAACTACGTTGCAAAGATATAGCCGCAGCGCGCAACCAAGGTATATCTTATTCTCATCAGATTATGCAAGAACTTTTCGTGACGGCCACGAAACGCTATCCTGGGCGTGTCCGACTCGCTCTTGACCGGTTTTTCTAATGCAATATCGTTGCAACTGCTCGATTTTTGAATCTCACCGGTGACTAAAGTTCTCATGCCTATGATATCAAATACGAATGCCCTCACCCACTCGTAAACGAGATCACTGAGTGGCTTCTTGACCACTTGCAGTGACAACTAACCTCAATCTAGTATGTCGACATGCTTGTCTATGACAGAAGCGCAAATTAGCTGCATGACATTGAAAAATACGGTTTTTGGTAAATAGTGATATCAATGTCATGGGTGAGAATTTAGTCACCAAGTGAGATTCAAAAATCGATCCCCGGTCGCTCTAATACAGCCCGACACAACACGGCGTATTATCTATGGTTGACGAATGTGTTACTATGACAAGGTTCAAAAGCGAATACTTAATATGCTACTGCTACCTTTGACGACAACTGTATGCATGTAGGCATTATATAGTGTAGGTTTAGCTCTTAGAACTTCTAAGTTTACCTAACCAGTACGCTTATTATAAGCAATGAAAGGATGATTTTTCTCAACATGAATTCAATACGGCGGGGAGTCCATACAAAAACTTAGATACGATTTGTTCGGTTGAATAAAAGAATTTTCCTCTCACTACCTCGGAAAGCCGTCTTTTATCCTTTAATACAAGCGGGTAAAATCGCATTTTATCCACTAGTGGGGAAAGTAATTTGACCTTGGAGTGGAGCGTGTTCAAGTAGCTTTTGACAGATAACAAAACGTAAAACGCTCATAATAGTGGTTCGTTCGATATGAATTATCATTAAATAAATGATAAATGGTTTGAGAATTTAAAAAAAAATACCGAATTTAGCTTTATTTAACGGTCCTTAAAATTCTATAAGAAACATCTGTTTTTTTAAATGATGTTGGATATAATTCTGAACGCATAAGTTGAGTCGATGCAATTTCAAAACGCATCGTCAGAAATGTCAACACTGTCAATAAAAAAAAAATCACAAGTTTTCTGTCATAATATCGTAAAAAATAGTGATTCCAGTGATAAAGATTTAATTTTATGAGCTGTTGTTTTGCATGTTGCGCTTTCCTCGCTACAGTGAGGAGAAAAGTTTTGTGTTACACACGGGTGCAAACGTATTTTACTTCTCGTGTGTTGAAACACTCGCTACGCTCAGGATTCTATTAGGATTCTATTTTAACTATATAATCCTTTCGCTTGCTTGTGTTTCAATTCCACACTCGCGGGTAAAATACAACTTTGCACCCTTGTATGACAAATAACTATTATTTGCTAACTCGCTAATAGCGGGTACGGACTGGTGAATCGTATAATAAAATGTAGCATTCTGCCTTTCACTGCATATTCGCGAGAACCGCACGTTCATTACGAACTTCCCTCGTTCATCTGAGGGTCGAGCACGACTTTACGAATGCTGCGTAACGTTACGGTTATCGTATCGAGATCGCAAAACCTCATACTAAATTTTAGTTCCAAATACGCTCATGGGTGGACGCTGTTCCAAACGCCATACAAACTCGACAACGTATACTATTTGAGTTTACGTGACGACGTGACGCAGGTTTCGAAATGTCATGCTCGACCCTCTGAGCGTCTAGTGTAATCAACGACCAAAAAAAACGTCTCCATCGCGTTCGCGTTTAGTAGTTACGTCTGAATTACTATGGACAAATTGGCAGCGCCACTAGTGGCATGTACTTATCTGTTCACGGGCACGAGGCGTCCAAGCTATGCGAATTTGTAACAAATGTTACCTTTTATGCTAGATTACAGAAACGTGAATGGTAATTTTTTAATACATGTCAAATTTCGGGCGGGGCCAAACGAACATAATTTGTTGAGTTGTGTGCCGCTTAATTTCGGTCGCGTAATTTTTGCTACGCTCGGTTACATACAAAACTCCTGTTCACATGACGCCGAATGATGAGCGAAACAGGAGTTTTGTATGTTACCGAATGTAGCAGAAATTACGCGGCTCGCAAGTCAAAAGATTACGCTCGTTTACCCTCACCCTTAATGTTACCTTTTACCAGTCACTACCCGCCTTGTTCTTTACAAAGTACATTCTGAAGTTGAGAGAAGAAATAAAAAATAATAACAAGAGAACTATGCAGGCTTCTTACTCCGGTTTGTTGAGAAAATACAAATCTGTTGTATGAAATGGCTTGTGTATTTTTACGGAGAAGGGGTTATTGGAACGGCACTGTATGGTATTTTCTATAAAAAATAAATAAAGCCTTGCCGGTATGGTCACGAGGTTTATGTAAGTCAAAGGTATACACAGTGAAAGAAGGACAATGTTATGCAATCAACAATCATTATGCGAGGAAAGCAAATGTACATATTTAACGTGGATCAAAATATTCATATAAAGTTATTATATTTTTCCGCACGCATCCTTAAGTGTGCAAAAAAATTGCATGAATATCTTTTTTAATACAGTTGCTCAAAAAGTGGTACATTTTGTAGCTACGTTTCGTGGGAAAAGTTGCATTTTTCGTACTAGTGCTTTTTACTTGCGGCTCGGGCCTCGGGACTCGTGCATAATGACATACTTTCCGTACTTACAGCAAAAAGTACTATTTCCGCACAGGTGGCATTTTCCAAGCGATGTTAAATTGCGTTAAGGTCTCGGAGTGTACAATCTAACAACAGTTTTTTCAGTGCACGCACGTGTCATGAATTTATTACGCGTCTAATTAAAAAAAACACTTAGTCCTCTCCTCTGAAAACACCTGAAATATTCAAGTAAATTAAAACAAGGTGTTTCAAATAGAAAATAAGGTTGTTTTTATTTACCCGACGTTTGCGCTGCCAGTACCTAAGGTTCCAATAAACCTAACCTCAAAAACGGCTCAAGCGATTTGATTTGATGTAACTTAGCTAAGAACCATCTCGATTAAACTTAAAAAAAAAGCTTTTAAAAAAACTCGCTTCCCAATAAAAACTAACACTGAGCTGCGATGCCACAGACACACACACAAACACACGCAGATACACAGTTACACACGTCCCGCCCCTCTTTAAGTAAATAGATATTTTAGTTAGTTCTTCAAATAGAAATAGAGCACTCAATTGCTCAGAAATATCCCTGATGGTAATCTCGACTCTATCCTTAAGTCTCGGTGACACCTTGAGCCTTATCTTCGGCGAAAATCCTAGAGAATTCGTAATTGAGGATTTCGTATGACAATTTGATATCGTAGGATTAGGTATTTGAAACAGACGTGAGGATACGCGTTTTACGAGTAATATTGTTTTGAAGTGTTTATTGTGCTGTTTACTTAAATGATGAATGAACGTCATTTTTAATTAATTTACAGGGGATCAATTTTTGAATCTCACTTGGTGACTAAATTCTACTAATGACATTGATATCACTATTTCTACTAACATGCAGCTAATCTGCGTTTCTGTCGTAGACAAGCGAGTCAACATAGTCGATTGAGGTTAGCTGTCACTGCCAGTGGTCAAGGAGTCACTCAGTCATCTCGTTTACGAGTGGGTGAGGGCATTCGTATTTGAAATCATAGGCATGAGAATTTTAGTCACCGGTGAGATTCAAAAATACGAACTTTCTTGAGATCACTGAATTTAGTCACCGCGTGAGATTCAAAAATCGATCCCTAGCGTTTTATTATCATTTATAATGTTGTTTGGTTTTAGTCGTAAGCTAAAATTAAGAAAATGAAGCTTGAGGAGGATGTCGCGTTGTCATGTCAATGGTGTTTGCATGAATACTGAGGACGGTTTTAATTTAAATTTAAAAATAACAACGTTGAGGTGAGTCTCTTATGCACGTCAAACGGCGTGGGATGACTCTGGAGATTTCAGTAGACCGATTTAAAAGATCTTACCTGTGAAAATACCTCTCGAAACAAGACAAAAATTTGTTTATTTACTCAACTACATTACATTACATAAATAAATGTCAAAATGCAAGAATTTTGGTTGAGATCGACAAAAAATCATAAAAAATAAAAAATAATAAGACACACCGACCGATACACAGTAAAATAATTCTATTCTAATCACACACACATTGCTACACGAATCAACACATGCCACACAGACCTAACTATCACCACCACCATTACACTAAACACCGACGCGCGTCGGCACTCTCTACGAGGCCATTGTCAAAGCACACTACTGATATAAGATTTCAGAATTTTTACGCTCTCTACTTTCGTGCAGATTTTGTAAATCTCAGTATTTATTGATTTTTTTATATACTTAAATAACTCTAATTTATTGAAAATCAATAAAGCCTAACGAACTTTTCGATTATTTTATTTCTTTTATTAAAAAGTTACAATCAACACAAATGACAAAACAAATCATAATTTGCTTATAGATAAATGATAATTTCCGGAAAAAAATCTATTGAAATGCAAGCTCTTTCTCAATTTTCCCTTTGGTAACCCTAAACTTAGTAATGAGGTCGATCTACCAATTTGATAGCTTCAGATTTGATGAAAAATCAGAGTTTTCCTTACCCATAGATATTTGGAAGGTTTCTGTTGGAAAAAGTAAAACACTGAATGGCACAAAACAGTAAGAGAGGTCATTCCTAATTAAAACCACTTCAGATAACGCAAGTTTAATTATAATCGAGTTATGACATACTTAGGTATCATATTTATCTTGTAAATAGTCCATAAAATTACGCTAAGCTATGAGCGGATATCTATACCTTTTAATTATTTAATCGAAGCGTTAAGTTTTGGCTGTTTTTCCATCTTACATTTTTGTTATACCAAGTACAGGCCTTATACGCGATATCGTTTAAATGACCATATTTCGGAAACCACTCCAAAAATACGGATAGTGGTTTCAAAAAGTATAAAAATAGCATTACTCTAAACTTGTAAACACATTGTTATTTAGAGTAAGTATTTAGATTAATAATTTGCAAATTGCTGAATAAATGACAATGAAATAGCACATTGTATATTTCCATTAAGATTCAGTATTGTTGATGTAGATAATTAAGGCATCTTATAGTACCCACTTCCCAGGTAATCCAAAATAATAGAGTAATATGGCCCCAGCTACGTTAGTTGTTAAGTTCCCCATTCGTAGAAGTAAATACGCCACTCTCAGAGACAAATGAGATAGTTCGCCTAAAGGATGACTTAATTATAACCAATGTAATGAACGGTTTTAGGCCCTTAAGCCAGTATGAAGAAATAGTTGTTACCACATTCAGTGAGTACGATTTTCCGAAGATAATGAAAATGCAATGAATTTTGGATCCATCTCTGTTGTCTCTAGGGTCACAATTTATTAAGCATTCTAATAGAAAACATGGAAATAAAAGAGCAATTTGTAGCGACTCTATAGCGCTACCTAGTCATCCGATGAGTAACTAGGTGAGCGTCGCGATGTCGCGATGACGTCATCACTGTCGCGCTATTAAAGTTTCTGAAGTCAGAACAACCTCTAACTCTCTTAAATTGTATACAAAATTTCTTTATTCGACACAACAGAATAGTATTAAAGATTACAAAGTAAAGAGAGAACGTTTGGAACAGCGCCCGCCCGTGAGCGTATTTGAAACTAAAATTTAGTATGAGGTTTCCTCGATCTCGATACGATAACCGTAACGTTACGCAGCATTCGTAAAGTCGTGCTCGACCCTCTGGGAATGAAGAAAGGAAGGAGTGCAATATGGAAAATACAGAAGAATTAACGAAAACTGGTTACTGTCTGCTGATTAATGGAGTTGAAGCAACAATGTACAGTCAGCAGTAAAAGTAGCTACCTACTTCGTCATCATCATCATCATCATGTTAGCCGAAAGACGTCCACTGCTGGACGGCGGCCTCCCCCGCGGCTCTCCACTCAGACCGGTCTTGTGCTTTCCGCATTCACCGCGGTCCCGCAATCTCTACTAGGTCGTCGCTCCATCTTGTTGGTGGCCTACCGACAGCTCGTCTCCCGGTCCGTGGACGTCATTCGAGAACCTTCTGACCCCATCGGCCATCAGTTCTGCGAGCATCAGTGCTACCTACTTCTGTATGTATGTATGTATGTAAATCCTTTATTGCACATAATATTACAAAACAATAACAATAAATATACCAGAACAAAAATGTGGTACAAAGGCGAGCTTGTCCCTAAAAAGGGATCTCTTCCAGCTAACCTGGTAACTGAGGAAAACTTCTGCTGCTACTAAACCGTTGGCATATACCTCGACTGTCGTGTACTTAGTGTAAAGGTTTTCCCAACGAGTTAGAGCATTCATTCATTTCAAAAAAGTTTATGCAGGGCTTCTGGGGTTGCAAGCGTTTCTAAGCGGCGGTACCTAATCGCTTACAAGTGCGAGTTCCGTACAAAGATTTCCCTGTTTTTCCCTAGTGTTTTAATATGTCCAGTATTAGCAGAGCCCTGTTCCTAAGCAAAATGTACGCAGTGTGGGGTCATTTTATATTGGTCTGTGACATACTTACATAAAAAAATTAGGTTTTGAGAATTTTCTGAGTAGTTGTGTTATAGTTGTGTTATAGTTGTGTTATAGTTGTGTTATAGTGTTATACCATTTACCCTTAGTACCCCTTAGGTTTTCTCAGTACGGCAATTTGTATGGGAACAACTTTTTTAATGACTGTATCTTTTGATTGCGTCGACTTAGAAGTTTGATTTTTCACAGCTTCAAGGGACCGCAGGCTTGAGTATTTGATATTAATTTCAGCATGCTGCCTCCACGCGTTCCAGAGAAAAAGGGTCTTGACAGACAGACAGATAGACAGACAGATAGACAGACAGTCAGACGGACGGACAACAAAGTGCTCCTATAAGGGTTCCGTTTTTTCCTTTTGAGGTACGGAACCCTAAAAATCTTATTTACCTTTTACGTAATATACGAAAATCAAAGAAAAGAAATACTCGGTTAAAGTTGCGACCGCCCAAATGATTGAAGCCAATCAAAGACTTAACATACTTTACAAGTTGGCAAATTACGATTGGCAGATGTCGAAAATTTGTTCAACTTTGTAGAAAATTACCTACGCAAATTCTGTTTTCATGACACTTTCACGTAACAAAGGTCATAAACATGCGAGCTGATTTGGTTGTTATGCTCTGAATAAAACAATCGGACCTTTTCTCTCCGCATAACGCCCAAGGGCTGTAATCTTAATCTACTGCTGCGCGGTCTTAATATCAGCAACCGAGGGGTGCGGACATCATTCGCGGCAAAGCAAGGAGTTTACTGAAGCTCGAAATTTAAAGTTTTTCTAACAATTTTCTTTGGAAATTTGTTATTTATTTGTGAAATGAGCATTGTAAGTATTTCGGTTTTCTATAAAAAATCTTATCGCTTGTAAATGAATAGTGAATGATATCGTTAAAATATCCTCGATATTACCAAGACTCTGAAAACAATAATCTATGTTTCCCTGTTATTTAACTGTTTCTTCAGAGGCGAGTGGTTGCGAAGTAAAGTCTTAAATGTAACGCCTTAACCGATAACTACTAACATAGTTTTTAAGTGTTTAATGTATTGCTAACAAATTGAATCTTTGGTCTGAAATAAACAAAAATTTGAATTGAAATTGATAAACTAAGCACTTAATTTTTACGTAAAAATAAGAATACGCTTAATTTTTACGACCTGATTTCTATGAGTAAACTTAGCCGCACATGAGTTGAAATTAACTATTATATAAAAATATATATATTATGATAATGTTCCTTTGACAAATAAAATCAACGATGTTACAAAATCTCGTCAAACACAGCGCAATGAGCGTGAAATTAGACCCGTTTCTTATAATCAAAATAATATAATATAAGTAATTTTGGCGTATAAATTTAATGCTGTGAAGAACTCTACAAACTTACAAATAACTAATATTGAAAACTTGAACAGGCAAATGCATAAAATTGTGTTAACTTAAATGAGGAAAGCATAATAAACAATAAATGACTACCACTAATGTTTATAGATCTATGTTATGAGTTAATGACACTTAATGACATGTATTTTTTCCCCTGTGTGTCTTGGAATTGACAAAAAACGTGCGCGTGACAGTTTGACCATTCAAATCTTAAAATAAAACGGAGTAAGTATTATGTTAGGTAATAAATAATATTATTCATATTACTTAATTGCAAACTCAACAAAGAAATAAATAAATATCATGGGACAATTGACACCTTGATGGATACTAGACAACGGATAAACATACTAATATAGATAAATACATACATATTAAACATCTAAGACCCGAGAACAAACATTCGTATTCATCATGCAAACATCTGCCCCGACCGGGGATCGAACCCGGGACCTCAAGCTTCGTAGTCAGGGTCTCTAACCACTAGGCTATCCGGTCGTCATACAATTGAAATGAAGAGTTGGGGATCGATATTTGAATCTCACTTGGTGACTAAATTCTCACCCATGACATTGATATCACTATTTGCCAAAAGCCTTATTTTTGAATGTCATACCCGTCTACTAACATGCAGCTAATTTGCGTTTCTGTCATAGGAAAGGCGAGTCAACATAGTGGATTGAGGTTAGCTGTCACTGCCAGTGGTCAAGAAGTCACTCAGTGAGGTGAGGTTTACGAGTGGGTGAGGGCATTCGTGTTTGATATCATGGGCATGAGAATTTTAGTCACCGGTGAGATTAAAAAATATGAACTTTTCAGAAATCACTGAATTTACTCACCGGGTGAGATTAAAAAATCGACCACCTGGAGCTCAACAAACCTAGCAAGCTTATTGCGGTCAATGTCTCGTTTTGAATATGTCTACCTAATGTAACTAATTAGTGTTCAGAGGTCTTAATTACAGTACGAAATTTAGTATAAGTGTATAACTACCTAATAATTAAATATGTTTGGCATCCCCGACATGTCATTCAAGTTCAAAATAACGAGATAATTTCAGTAAAACTGCCAAGCTGCGTAGGTATAAAAGTATCGAATTGCTTCTCGGAAAACAGCTAATAAGCAAATGGAAATGATTGTTCCCAGTATAAAATGAAATCTAAAAATCAAATGAAATTCCTCATTCGTCACGATACGGTTTAATTGGAATGCCAGTAATAAAACGGTACCAATGAGATTTATTGCTAACCTGCTGTTAGTATGTGTTAGCGGTATTTATCACCTTGTATTGCGAAATTAATAAGTAGGTACGGTAGTTTTAATCTCATCCATCATACAAATTGTGGGGGTTCTCAATTCGCCTGTATGTAATGATTTTTAGGGTTCCGTACCTCAAAAGGAAAAAACGGAACCCTTATAGGATCACTTTGTTGTCCGTCTGTCTGTCAAGACCCTTTTTCTCTGGAACGCGTGGAGGTAGCATGCTGAAATTAATATCAAATACTCAAACCTGCGGTCCCTTGAAGCTGTGAAAAATCAACGTTCTAAGTCAACGCAATCAAAAGATACAGTCATTAAAAAATCTATTTCTATACAAATTGCCGAAATCGGAAATCCTACAGGCTGCTTCCAGTTGTCCTAGAAACTTGAAATTTGGTATGAAGGTAGCTCTTATAGCACAACCACTTCAAAAAGTCTCAAAATCTTAAAATTTTGTTTGTCTGTAGATTTCACAGACCAATATAAGTTGACCCCACACTGCGTACATTTTGCTTAGGAGCAGGGCTCTGCTAACACTGGACTTCTTAAAACACTGGGGAAAAGCGTTAAAGTCTTTAAAGTCCGACTCGCACTTGGCCGGTTTTTTTTATTTATACTGTATTAATCGTGATCAATATTTTCTCTGAAAATCACGAGAGAGAACCGGCAAGCAGCCACAGACGCTGTTGGTAGGACCTTGTGCGAGGTGCGTCCGGATCGCTACCACCATCTTACTCGCTAATCCTGCCGCTTGTGCTTGCACTGTTGTGTTTCGGTGCGGAGAGTAAGACTGCCGGTGTAATTACGGGCACAAGAGGCATTTCATCTTAGCTCTCTAGGTTGACAACGCATCTGCAAAGACTCCTGGATTGCGGGTGTCTATGGGCAGAGGGGGTCATTTACCATTAGGTGGCCCACTTGCTCGTTTGCCTTCCTCGTCGTATAAATAAAAAAAATAAAAATAAATATCATGGGATAAATTGACACCAATTGACCTAGTCCCAAACTAGGTAAAGCCTGTACTATGGGTACTAGACAACGGATAAACATACTTATATAGATAAAGAGATACTTAAATACTTTTTAAAACATCCAAGACCCGAGAACAAACATTCGTATTCATCATACAAACATCTGCCCCGACCGGGATTCGAACCCGGGACGTCAAGCTTCATAGGGTAACTACTAGGCTATTCGGTCGTCAAAAAAAAGACGCAATATCTAGGTTAGGTGTATTTTTCGCAGCGCTCCTCTCACATTCCACAAGGGAGGCCTCTCAAACCAGACACCATTTCGTACAATAAACTGGCATCAAATTAAATTATCTGTCAAAGTCAAGACTAGCCGGGTCGCGTGTCTATTGGCTGACGTTTGACAGAAAAGGGAAGGCGATTATGACAGGGTGTGGGATAACGATAAAGAATGGGCCCTTACCAATGATATTACATATAAAAAGAGGTAGATATGTCATCAGCACGCCGAAAATGAAACGCAGAAAGGGCTACGGCTACGACTGTAGCCTCTTTGGCTTCAGTCGCTTTCGAATAAGGTCCAAACTCGCGCGCAAATGTCAACATGTTCGGAACATGTTTTTCGATTGTTTTGTGAGCATATGACGTATCTTTAGGTACCTATAATATTATTGGCCCTTACTCAGAATTTGGTTAGGAATAGCGTCAGACGATTGAGGGAAAATAATCATTGAAATCGGGCGATTTGGTAAAGAGTTATCACTATCGCTGTACTGGTATAAAAACCGGTAAGAAGCGAGTCGCACTCGCGCACTGAGCGTTTCAAACCACCATCAGCAATATTTGTGCTTGTAGGATAGGCGAACAGGCGGACATGTAGGACTTTTTCGTAACGGCTACGGAAGCCTATCCAGGACGTGTCCGACTGTCCGCTCGTGGACGAACTGTTTAATACAAGCTTTTTTGTTGACTGTACTTTTTGTTTACTGTACATTCGTTATCATCCAACTGACATATCCATACCAAATTTTAAGTCAATCCGACTACTAAAAGTGAGTCAAATTTAACTTACAAGATTTGACCTAAACTAACAGAAACCAACTAACTTAATTGAAATTTAAATTGTGAAATGTAATGTAATTTTGAAGATTCACGTTTGTCAGATGAAAAAAAAATTAACCTAACCAACTTAACTTAAAAAACAGAAAACCCGAACGCAAATTCCGGGAAACAACATAACCTATGTCACTCCCACAAGTGAAACGAATCTAATGACACCTCATTCGTTGAAATCCGTCAAGCGGTTTACGCTGTAGAGCGTGCCAAAAAGATAGACATACTTACATACATACGCTCGAAAAACATACCCTCCTTGGGCAGTCGGGTAATAAAATTGGTTTATTAATAAATTTCGATATTTTCGATACCTGCACATGTACGAGGGCTGTTTGATAAGTACCCGTTTTCTAAATATATTAATATGACTGGCCGCAAATAAGTATACCACCTTTTTAAGCTATTTTTCAGAGGCGGGAAAATTAAAAAAAAATGGCATTCTGTTTTTTTTTTCTTCTCATTTGACAACGATTCAGTGAAGGCGTGACGTGAACTTAAAATTGTTAAAATGAAGAAAGAACAGTATCGGTCTGTAATTAGATTCTTATTTTTAGAAGGAAAAACATGTGATGAAATAAAAGTAAAAATGCAAGCGGTTTACCATGAATGTGCTCCTTCTATGACAACCGTCAGATTTTGGTATAACGAGTTTAAGCGGGGGAGAACAACCGCCTTTGATGAGGATCGCCCAGGCCGGCCAGTTGAGGTAACTACAGACGATATGGTTAAGAAAATTGAAAATATCGTTTTAGCCGACCGCCGAATTAAACTTCGAGAAATCGTTGATGCTGTAAACGTTTCAATCGAGAGGGTACAACACATATTAGAAGAAAAATTGGGTATGAAGAAAGTATCGGCGAGGTGGGTGCCGCGTTTACTCACGGAGGAGCAAAAACGGAACCGACTGACTACTTCGGAGCAGTGTTTGGCCGTGTTCAAACGTAACCCGAAGAAGTTTCTGCGTCGTTTCGTGACCGTGGACGAAACGTGGGTCCACCACTACATCCCGGAAATGAAAGAGCAGTCGAAGCAGTGGATTTTACAGGGTGAACCTGCTCCAAAGAAAGCAAAAACCGTCCCATCGGCTGGAAAGGTCATGGCGACCGTTTTTTGGGACTCGCCGGGTATTATACATATTGACTATTTAGAAAAGGGAAAAACAATAACAGGGCAGTACTATGCCAATTTATTGGATGAATTTGACGCCGTGTTGAAGGACAAACGACCTCATTTAAAAAAGAAAAAAGTACTGTTTCATCGACAACGCCCCGGCTCATTCGTCCAGAGTTGTGACGGCTAAATTAGCACAGTTACGCTACGAACTATTGTCTCACCCCCCGTATTCTCCAGATTTGGCCCCATGCGATTTCTTTTTGTTTCCCAACCTAAAAAAATGGCTCGGTGGCAAGCGATTTGGATTAAATGACGAAGTCATTGCCGCCACAGAGGCCTATTTTAATGACTTTCCAAAATCATACTTTTTGGATGGTTTATTGAAGCTTGAGTATAGGTGGAACAAATGTATAGAGTTAAAAGGTGACTACGTAGAAAAATAAATGCATATATACAAAGAAAAAATTTTTTTTTTTCCATAAACGGGTACTTATCAAACAGCCCTCGTAGTACGGCGTGTCATTTTGTCGCTTGTCGCCCAGTGCGTCCCTTTCATAGTGACGGAATCAGTGAAGGACGCACTGAGCGACAAGCGACAAAACTGCCCCAATGTCTAGTTTGTGGAAACCAGATAAATTTTTCAAATACTATTATTTCAGCTGCCGACTATGTGCGGTGGACTTACAAATGTGTGTGATCCGTAATATTTCACTACGATTGAGTCTCGCTTTAGTTTCATGTTAACAATGTTTAAGAAATTCGGCTAATAGCGGGGATACCCAACATTATAATGGGCAAATGTGAGTGGACCGATTTGATAGCAGCATTAATTATTACTATCTGTCTACAACATTGTGACGTGACATAAATACCTAAATATCTCTATCTCAATGATATTTAACCAAATAGGATAATCTGATGGATTAAACGTATCGTCTAATTAAATTGATGACTATACATATAGTGTAGCCTGGCGTACTGTAATTATTATGCTTTAATCCTGTGTGTACGGAAGCTGTTTATCTTTGAGTATATTGCTTGTCGCAGGTGTACCTAAATACTTAAAATTGACTACTGACTACGCATAAATTCAGCAATACATTTAAATTGTACTTAATGAAATTAGTTGCCACGGAAAAATTAGGAGCTACCGCATACATGCTTCTTTTACATTATAAATTATCTCGTTCGAGATATGAAATAAAGGTGTAATGTTTTAACCCATAATGAAATACTCTATGCATATAGCCCAGGGGGGTTAGCACGCGTGCCATTTTGTCGCTTGTCACTCAGTGCGTCCTCCACTGATTCCATCACTATGAAAGGGACGCACTGCGCGACAAGCGACAAAATGACGCACCGTGCTACATGTGCTGAGATGGAAAAATGATTATGAACAAAATCTGCGATAGAAATATTATTTATAAACAAGTTACAAACAATGAGATCCAAACACAAAACCGACTCTACCAGTCAGCCTGTGTTAGAGACATATTAAACAAAGGAAAATCATAAGTTACAAACAATCAAATTGGAGTACAAAGGCGGACTTGTCCTGAAAAATTAAAAAATCGTTTCGATTCGAAAGATTCGACTTTCATTGCTCTTATGTAGGTTCATAGGTAAAATTATGTCAGAAATGTGCTTACATTAGGAGCATTTGTAGAAGCAACAGCTTTTTCAAATTAGCAACTTTCCTAATCGATGTTTGCTCCATCTTTCACTGATAAGCTCTAGCGACATCGCGGACACGCCGGACACTGGCCGCGACACTCCGTACATCAATCTCCGGGACAGCGCACGTGCCGGTACAAAACAACGAGTGTCGGACACCGGTTCCCGTACTCCCGCGGAGATCTAGGATAGATCTGTACCTAGTAATTAGGGGAACGGATTTTTACCCCCGACGCAAAAAGAGGAGTATTATAGAAGTTTGACTGTGTGTTATGTATCTGTCTGTGCATCGTAGCTCCTAAACGGATGGATCGATTTGGACGCGATGTTTTTGAAAGCGAGCTAACTTTTTTTATACGACAAAGAAAGGAAACGAGGATGGTACGTGGTACGTGACCACCACTGCCCACAGACAGCCACAATCCCGGGGCGTTGGCTAATGCGTTGCCAACCCAGAGAGCTGAGATGAAATGCCTCTTGTGCCCGTAATTACACCGGCTGTCTTACTCTCCATACCGGAACACAACAGAGCAAGCACTGCAGTAATGTAGTGGTAATCTGAAGTAAAATATCTGGGGTTTTTTTATTTTTCTAAGTAGTAATAAAGAAAGAAAAGGTTTATTTGTTGTGTAACAGAACAGTACAAAAATCATTCTAATAAAGCACAACGAAATACGTATACGATACGCCAAAAAGGTTGCCGCTCAGCATGTGTCATGACTGGAATGTCTGACGCTGGTTTTCAAGGCAACCAGACAGAAACTAAAAGCTAACACTAACATACATACATTGTATCATAATAGTCGAACTGAACTCCGTCACTTTTACCAAATTTAACTACGTATTGAACTTCTAGTTATAGTGAAATAAAACGGATCATTTGACAATAATAAAAATGACGATGAAACCGAGGGTAGTTCAGTTATAATGCAGTAGGATTCGAGGGTGGTAGGACCTTGTAAACGTAAAATAATCCTCTAATAAAATAAAATAAAATGCGTTTATTTCGGACAACAGAAACTAAAGCCTAAAGTTTTATGGCCTAAGCAGCAGAAATATGAAGTCGGTGCTTCATTCAAAGAATATTCCGCTCGCACCGTACCGACTTCATATTTCTGCTGCTTAGTGCTAGGCCATAAAACTTTAGGCTTTAGTTTCTGTTGTCCGAAATAAACGCATTTTATTTTATTTTATTTATTTATCATTATTTTAGAGGATTATTTTACGTTTTTTTTCTAAGGTTTTTTTTTTTGAAGGTGGTTTTACTTTTTGAGTATCATCTTATCGCCCTAAGCTACCAATGTAATGGCGACGCTCTGAGGAGTTTATTTATGAAAGCTTTCCACCTCACCCTAGAAGAATGTGAGTTTTGATTAAAAAGAAAGCCTGAGGGAAGTGAGCGGAAAGCCATACAAGATAATGCTTAACTTCGTATCGGTTCGGGCTTACCATTTTGTTTCGGGTCTATTTTTAGGTTTAGAAAGTGATTTCTCCATATCAGTGATAAGCGTGCAATTATCTGTAACTTTAATGGTCTGATTAAATAAAATTAGCAGTTGAGATTGATCGTTTATTTGGTTATCCCTAATATCAATCGTGTGATCAAACTACGCGCTTTGCATTTCCATCCGTTATTATTTAATTTGAAGTGCATTAACTTGATATGGAGGACACTCATCGTCGTAGTAGTAGTCGCAGGCGCAGGCGCGAACATAGAGCTAGTAATAGACGTCGTAGCGGTTCTTCGAAGTCAAATAGAAATAGAAATAGAAAAATAGAAAAATATTTATTCAACGTACACAAGAAGTATAATAAAAAACAATTAAAAAGAAAACAAAGACGTTGAACAGGATCCCTCTCAGCATTGTGCCGCGGCAGGGGCCACGGCGCTTCAGAGGGACCCCGATTTAAAACTAAACTTAAAACGAAGACAAAAATAGTGTACACATGACGGTGAAAAGGGAAGAGGTAAGTAATTTAACAAATAAACAATATAAACTATAGTAGACAAAAGACAGTTATACAAGAGAAAAGTAAAGTTATAAGAATAAATTGGCTGCATGGACCTCGTTTCCTTTGCCTATCCTTTATGGGACGAACATAAAAAATTTAAATAAATATATGAGAATAGGCCAGTGCTGCCAGAAGGTAACTTTTGTAACCTTTGAGGTTTAGTGTTCGCGAGTCCTTGAACATAATTGTGTCTTGTTTGAATGCGTTAGAGAACCGAGAATCGTCTGGGTTGCGTTCTGAAACACCACCCTTACCTGCCTCTCGGGCTTATACGGAAAAAATTGTCGATGCTATAAATTCGTTAAAATCAGTGCATACGCAGCGGTATTATGTGTCTAATTTCGATCATAACGTGCATTATGTTGATGCGTGGTTTCAAGAGGTCGACAGAGCTCAAGCGTGTAACAAATGGGATGGTAATGAGTGTTTGTCACGTGTTGGGACTTGCCTAAAAGGAGAAGTGAGCTCCTGGTTAAGTGATTGGGTCACTACCGACCGCACGTGGTCCAATTTTAAACGCGGTTTTAAATCGTTGTGCGTTAACGAACTTGTCTCTTTTTTTATCGACGTTCGTTAAGCCAGTTCATAGGTCGCGATCAATTCGTCCTTTAAATAACAACCTTTGACAGGCCAACCCTAAAAGTAACCTTAAACGACCAGCAAATGTCGCGCCGAAAGAAGTTAAATGTTTTCCGTGTTAAAGTTAAATCTTTTACGTGTGGTGAATCGGGTCACAAGGCGCCGGGTTGTCCAAAACGCGTTAAAAAGGAGCAGAATGACGTATCTAAAGATGGTTCTGCAAAAAAGAATGACCGTTGTTCTTTTTGTAAGAAAAACGGTCACGACGAGAGTAGTTGTTTTGCTAAACAGCGTTCAGACTCACGAAATCCTAAGAACGTTAGCTTTTGTTCAGCCCAGAATGAGCGTCAGAACCGCGACATGATAACCGCGGTCATTCAAGGTATACCTACTGATGTTCTAATTGATACTGGTGCTTTAGACGTTTCGCTAATATCATCTGCGGTTGTGAACCACTTTTCCTGTAATAGGAAACCAATATTTTGTTAACTTAAGGGGGTAGGTACGTCGATCACGAAGGTGTCGTCATATGTGACGCTCCCCGTTGAGTTTAGCGAAATTACATTGGAGATAGATTTGCTCGTAGTCCCCAGCGAAAGTATGAATGCCCCAATAATTATTCGAACTGACGTTTTAAACCGTGATGGCGTAACTTTTGTTCGAACCAAAAATCAGCGGTTACTTACGCGTGATAAATCTGTTTCCAATGTAGCTACATTAGGGTTAGAAAAGCAACCTTTGCCTGTAAAAACATCTTTGGTGGGAGACGACCGCGATAGACTCTTACAAGTAGTTAACAGTTTCTTCGAGTCTATGATATCGGGTACCGCCACTTCGACTGTTACCACAGGTAGTATGCAAATTCGAGTTAATAGTAACGCGCCCGTTTGTTATCGGCCCTATAGAATGTCATTCGATGAAAAGCAGAAAGTCCGTGAAATAGTTCATGACCTTAAGTATAGGTATTATTCGCGACTCTGAATCCGAATACGCCAGTCCTGTATTACTCGTCAAGAAAAAGAATGGGTCAGACCGCATGTGTGTAGACTTTCGTGCGTTAAATAAGATCACTGTTAAGGATAGGTTCCCTCTACCCTTAATCGATGACCATATAGACAAAAGCAAGTTTTTTACAGTGTTAGACATGGCTAGCGGGTTCCATCAAATTCCTTTGACTGAGGATTCCATTAAGTACACTGGGTTCGTTACGAGCGAGGGCCATTATTAATACTTGAAAATGCCGCATGGCTTAGCTAACGCGCCGGTAATATTTCAGCGGATCATATCAAACACCCTGCGAAAGTTTATCGAGTTAGGTAAGGTAGTCGTTTATATTGATGACGTGTTGCTTTTAAGCTCAACTGTAGACGAGGGACTCGAACTTTTACGCGATGTACTCGATACTCTCACGCGGTCTGGATTTTCTATAAATGTACAGAAGCGTTCCTTTCTTTGTACCGAGGTAGAGTACCTAGGACGCATAATCTCCAACGGTGTAGTAAAGCCATCAAAAAGTAAAATTGAGGCGTTAGTAAAGGCCCCTACTCCTCAAAATGTTAAACAGGTTCGACAGTTTCTTGGTCTAGCGGGATATTTTAGACGCTATAACCCTAATTTTGCTAGGAAAACTGCATGTATCGCACGTTTAACACGAAAAGACGTAGAGTTTATTTGGGATCCTGAGCAAGAGTCAGCTCGTACTGAAATTATTAGTTCTCTCACTAATGAGCCTATCCTAGCGACTTTTGATCCCCAATTACCAACTGAGGTACATACAGATGTCAGTAGTGCTGGATATGGGGCGCTGCTTTTACAAACGGCCAGGGACGGACAAAAACGGGTAGTCGCGTATTTTAGTAAGGTCACTCAGGGTGCCGAATCGCGCTACCATTCATATGAGCTTGAAACGTTAGCTGTTGTCTCTCTACAGCATTTTCGGCATTATCTGTTAGGACTCAAGTTCAAAATTGTTACTGATTGTAACGCGTTAAAAGCTACCCAGTTTAAAAAAGATCTTTTGCCGCGAGTTGCAAGATGGTGGATCTACCTCCAAGATTTCAGTTTCGAGATTGAGTATCGCAAAGACGTGTTACTACCGCATGCTGACTACTTAAGTCGCAACCCTGTCGTTAATAATGTGACTAAGCCTCGCAACTGAGCTCAAATCGCGCAGTCAGCCGATGACAAAACAAAAAAACTCTTAGATTTGCTCAGTGAGGGTAAACTAGACTCTAATCGATACGTAAAGCGAAACGATCTCCCTTATTACAATTATACTCCGGTAGGTGAGGAGTCGCGTTTGCTGTGTTTTGTACCCAAAGGACATCGTTTAAGTCTACTTAGAGTCTTCCACGATGAACACAGCCATATTAATGCTAAAAAAACAACAGACCTCATTTTGAAACATTTCTGGTTTCCCGGCTTAAGACAGTTCGTCGTTAAATATATTTCCCATTGCATTGTTTGCTTATCTTGTAAACGTGTACCTCGAGCCCCACTTCAACCAATTAATTCGTGGTTTAAACCTGACGACCCATTTCATACCGTTCATCTCGATGTACTAGGGCCCTTGCCAGAGTCGAAAGGGTATAAGCACGTTCTTGTACTAGTAGATTCTTTTACTAAGTACACGTTGCTGTACGCTATTTACCGCCAAGATACTGTTGAGCTTATACGGGTTTTTAAGAATGCTATCTCTTTATTTGGCACTCCAAAATTACTGGTAGTGGATCGTGGACGCTTGTTCGAATCCAGTGAGTTTACTACTTGGGTTTCAAAACTAGGCTGTGAGATCTACCACATTACTCCGGAAATGCACCATTCGAACGCCCAGGTAGAGCGATATGTGCGTACGGTTCTCAACATGCTAAGTATAGAGGCAAATCATACTAAGTCAGATTGGTCAGATGAGCTTTGGAGGTTGCAATTAGTCCTCAATATAACCAAACAAAAAACCACTCAGGTAACCCCTTTAAATTTACTAATTGGCTCTGAGACAACGACTCCTATCGTTCGTGCTCTTATATGTGACATTGCTGTGGAAGTACCGCGTAAAAATCGAGAGTCGTTCAGGACTATGACAAGACAGAGGACGGCTGAGCGGTTACGACAAAATCAAGAAGCGCAAAATGAATACGTTAACAAAGACAGACGACCGCCTAGAATATTCAAAGTAAATGACTTTGTTTTCGTGATAAAATATTCGCAGTCTCAAGGCAAACTCGATCCAGGTATGCGAGGACCATATCGCGTCGAGAAGGTGTTGAAAAATGACCGTTATGAGTTAAAGCTGCTGGCTGGGTCTTACGGGAAGACCACGTGTGCTGCTGCCCAGTTCATGGTGCCGTGGCGAGGAGAATGGACGCCTGAGACTTGTTCCGCATTGTTTGAATGTAAGTTTTATATTTTATTGTGTGGTATGCTAACTGTGTGCCTATGCCAACAATATGATAAAGCTTTTATTGTGTGGTATGCTAACATAGTGCCTATGCCAGCAATTCTATTAGATGCTTTTCTGTGTGGTATGCTAACTGTGTGCCTATGCCAGCAGAGTAGAGCGGAGGACGCTTTGAATTACTGTGCGGTATGCTAACATTGTGCCTATGCCGGCAGTTTGCAGTCATAATTTTGACAAATGACAAGCGTGGTAAACTAACAAGGTGCCTATGCCAGCTTGTTATTCGAAATTAAAACTTCTACTGTTCATTTTTGAACTTGCTATTGCCTTCACTTATTTTCATTTCCAACTTAGATTTTACTTTTAAAGTAATACCTACTTATGCTTCACATACAGTAACGTAGAGAATCTTATTTTTGCTAAATAAAGAGCTTTAATGCTTTGAGTCCCATTCCATGACAACATACTTGCATTTTGCTATTGCAATCTTTTAAAATTAGACTGATCTCTATCTGTTTACATTGCAATTAAATTTCTCTAAGTGGGTATGTTAGGATGTTAATTAATGATTTGCTTGCATGTTTTAGGCTCTGAGGAATCTGACACGCCAGGTGTAGAGTCTCCGATCACCGAAGTATCGGCTGGGCTAGGTCGCACTGCTGCATCGACTGAACTAGTTGAAGATGCGGAGGTGACCCACAGTTAGAAACCTGCCGAGGACGACAGGATCGCAGGATTGGCCGTATTAGGAATAAACAAGACTAGCAACTCATGATCTCAGTAGGAGTATCTTTTTGTATTTTTTCTCCCAATTTTTTATTTTTACGGTTTTCCCGTGAATATCAACACCTTTATATTGATTTTATAGATCGTCAGTTGACTTCCGCCGCCACGACATCCATTGTGAGCGCCGGAGCGCAGTCTGAGCCAACATTCTTAGCGGGCACTTGGCATAGGACGGACGTATCGTTTCTGGCTTACTATTTTTTTTCGGGTCTATTTTTAGGTTTAGAAAGGGTTTTCTCCATATCAGTTATAAGCGTGCAATTATCTGTAACTTTAATGGTCTGATTAAATAAAATTAGCAGTTGAGATTTATCGTTTATTTGGTTATCCCTAATAATAAATATAAATTAATAATAAATATGAATGAACGGAGCCGTGATAGCCTAGTGGTCTGACCTATCATTGTAAATTGTAATTTTGTAATTGTAATTTATCATGAGCTTTTCGGTGAAGGAAAAACATCGCGAGGAAACCTACCACTCCTGAGAAGCAATTCAATAATAATAATAATAATAAATCATTTATTGCGAACACAATGGTGTGTGTAAAGTTCCCAATCCTCTCATTCTGAGAGGAGGCCTGTGCCCAGCAGTGGGACGTAAATAGGCTGATGATGATGAAATGAATAAATGAATATGAATACGAGTAAACCAGTGCCTCTCCACATGGTACACTTTCAGCGAATTACGGTATTTTCACTGCCTCCCCGGGGAATCTGCTTTTAACGCATCCGTTAATGAAAAGCTTGCTCTATTCCGCTAATTGTGGTTGGCAAGCACTATGGAAATAAGTTTATGTGGTAATTATAGCATAACTAGCTTATGCCCCGCGGCTAATATTTCAAAATGGGCTAGTTCCCTTTCCCGTGGGAATTTCGAAAAATCCCTTCTTAGTGCACCTCTAGGGTACTCAAGGTATATGTCTGCCAAATTTCAAGTCTCTAGGACCAGTGGTTTAGGCTGTGCGTTGTCTGTCAGTCAGTCAGTCAGTCAGTCAGTCACTCAGTCAGTCAGTCCCGGTACTGTTTAATAGGTATAGATAATATAAGAGTAGGTATATGTTTTCCCCATAGTATGTTTAGGCGTTGAAGTGTCGATAGGACTTTTCGAATGCTGCGTAACGTTACGGTTATCGTATCGAGATCGAGAAACCTCATACTAAATTATAGTTCCAAATACGCTCACGGGCGGGCGCTGTTCCAAACGTGATACAAACTCGGCATCGATTACTATTCGATTTTACGTTACGCAGCATTCGTAAAGTCGTGCTCGACCCTCTGAAAAGGAACGTTAGCCCTCGAGCCGGCTACCAGAGCACCAAGCACGAATATTCTAATCCTGCGAACGTAATCGTTATCGTATCGTCATCGTGACACTTCATAATAAAATTTTAGTACCAAATACGCTTATGGGGGACGCTGTTCCAAACGTCATACAATCTTTTTCGGTAACGCTCCACTTGATTACGTCACGTGCCATTCGAATACTCGTGCTTGTATCTCAGCAAGTTAACACCTGTGCCCCGAGCACGAACATTCGAATCCTACGTAACATAATCGAGTATAGGTAGTAATGTTGTCGAGAAAATGAGTAAGAATGACTTTTGGAACAGCGCCCTCCGTGAGCATATTTGGTAAGTACTAAAATATAACAAGTATGAATTTTCTCGATGGCGATACGATAACGTTACGTAGGATGCGAATATTCGTGCTCGGGGCACTGCATGTTTCTCAGCAGCATTTACGATCCACTGCTTCTTCTCAGAATGAGACGGTTTAGGATTATAGTTCCCACGCGCACCCAGTGAGGATTGGGAACGTCACATACACCATTGAATGGCTTCGCAGGAGTGTGTAAGTTTTCTCACGATACTTTCCTTCAACCGTAAAGCTCACGATAAACTACAAATGTAATTTTGCACATAAACTTCGAAAAGCCAAGGCCCGTACCTATAACAGAACTGCTTTCTGAACCCACGACCGTCCGCTTGAGAGGCCAAACGACTGGACTACCGCAGATTTGCTTTATGGAAGTAATTAGACAAAATCAGTAATCTGTGCCCTAAGCACGACTTGTCGAACCCTACGTCACGTAAAATCGAATAGTAAACTATAACGAGTTTGTATGACGTTTGGAGCAGCGCCCGCCCGTGAGCGTCTTTGGAACTAAAATTTAGTATGAGATTTCTCGATCTCGATACGATAACCGTAACGTAACGCAGGATTCGACAAGTCGTGCTTAGGGCACAGATTGTATGACTGTGCTTTCGGAGAAAAAAGTTGTATAAGAAGGCAACTGTTGGACATAATTAGATTAATTGGATTAGATGTTGGAGTAGTGGAAGTGGTGGCATGTTGAGCGGTTGTTGTTGTGCTTCGTAAATGGCCTCGTGGAGAGTGCCGAAACGCGTCAGCGTTTAGTATAGTGGTGGTGGTGATAGTTGGGTCTGTGTGGCATGTGTTGATTCGTGTAGCAGTGGAGGCGGAGGTGTTGCATGGAAACATACATTTGCCGCACAGATATAACTATTTGTCGTTAGTGGTCGCGGGTGAGCAAAGTAATTGTTTTTTAGTTCATAAATATGGACCTCCGCAAAGTAACGCCTGATTCAATAAATTATAATTAACCAGCGTCTAATGTGTCGACAACCAAAAAACCGGCCAAGAGCGTGTCGGACACGCCCAGGATAGGGTTCCTAAACCATTACGAAAAAGCCCTGGCATAGATACCTAATTAATAGTAGTTTATGCAACTGCTACATAATGAGTGTTATAAGGCCTAATTATGTGGAGTTGCATACATTACTTTATCTACACACATATTATAAGTACTCTAAGATGGGTTCAGAAGCCGAAGGCATATATCATACCCATACCTGTCACGAATTTGACTTTTTTTTTTAATCATAGACAAACATACCGAGCTGACGTTTCGTAAACTGTTTTTTTTTTTGTAAAAAAAAAACCAATCACATTATTAATTATACATGTCGGACTGAACTCGACTTATATACGTGAGTGATCCGTTTTATTTCACTATGATTCTAAATTACGTTGGTCGTCAAATTCGAAAAATTTAATTCGATATCGAAAAGTCATTACGACATCGAATTCAATGTCGTAATGACTATTACTTTACTGCTGGACCTGCTGGTGGTGGTGGTTGGCGGCGGAGGCGTCGTCGTGCTGCAATGCTGGTCATTTTCTACGGTTTCCGAACGCATTTTAGAGGACTTATGATATGTGTGTAGATAAAAGGTATTTTCATCACTCCTATTCGAAACCAGTGTTAGCAGAGCCCTACTCCTACCTAAGCAAACTGTAAGCAGTGTAGGGTCAATTTATATCGGTTACTGACATAGACACACGTAATTAATTATTACTCCCAAACCTGTAAAGCCTGCTTAACTCTGATAGTTTTCCTTTTAAATTCACTATATGCACTACCGCTCTATGTTTTTCACATTTCCAAATAGGTACAGTCAGCAGCAGAAGTAGTTAAGCAACCGAAGCGGTCACAATGATCTGCACAAGCTCTTATGCCTATAACAATAGAGCCGTGCTTAGATCATTGTGACCGCTTCGGTTGGTTAACTACTTCTGCTGCTGACTGTACAACAGTTTCTCTGGCAGAGGGGACACGTTACTTGACTCCAAAAAAAATTAGCACTTCAAAGCTAAATATTTGGCAAACGAATAACTCTATCGAAAAATGATCTTCGAGCACCCCCAATATTTTTGAAAGACCTATTCAACGACACCCCACACTATTGGGTGGGCGAGAAATAAAAAAATCGTCTCCACTTTACGTTTATTCCAGCACTTTTTTACGCTAATTAGATATCAGCCCTGTTATTCATAAACCTGTATTAACTAAAATGCCGTTAAAGTTCGTTTGTCTCTTTTTGTCACATTGACATTTCCGTTAGTAGAAAGAAAACAAAACCTATTTTAGCTAATAGAGGCTTGAGTGACGTTTATGAATAAGGCCACAAATTCAGGTGAACCCAGCCACGCAATTTAACTCTTCAGAAGCGTAGCCAGTTCTAAGAAAATACTAAGTAAATGTTTCCGCTTATGCGGTATCGTAATTACGCACAGGGAGCCGGTTCTATTGTTTTTCGCAGAGGACCCGGTTTCTGATGTTAGACAGCTTGGGTAGTTAGGTGGTTCTAATCTAAGTTCTACTGAAAATTTGTGAATAATTATCAAGAAAAGTCCTTAAGGGTGCGTTCAAAAAATAACAGTGGACCCACGCCTTTGATGTTTGCGTGAATGCCGACACCGCAACCAACAAGCCCGCAACCAGCAAGGGCACAGTACTTAGGGTTTTTACAATATTTAACAATTTAAATATACAATACAATTGAATTGTTCAGTGTTTCATACTTTAATTCATGCGAGATGACGACTTGCATTTTCGTTCTCGCACAGCACAATTGTGTACAAATACAAATAATTAAAACAAGACACGCGTTAGCCCTGAAAGTCGTGTCCCGATTTACTAACTAATGCGGGCAGCGGCGGAGTATGCAGCTCGGGCTCACTCTATCCGCGCTTAAAGACGGCATCATCGAATGACTGGGTATTAGTTTATAGGCTCGGTTAGGGTTGGCACGCGAGGAGCGGAGAGAAGCGAACCATGGTTTGACCAATCACACTGTTTCCACTGACGCCAAGTGGAGATTTCGAGCACTGTGAATGGTCAAATCAAGGGCCTGATCTCCGTCTAGCTTCGCGTCAGAGATGGAAATGTACCGTAATTATTGTTAAGTGACTCCGTATTTAGGTTATTAAAGTGTCAGCGCTATCAAGTATCCACTTCACTTATTACTACGAAATATGTAACGGCGACGAGACGGGACGATAAGGTTGCAGGTGCCTACTAAAATAAAATGTTTACGGACTCTTATAAAATGAATAGGTACACATTCGGTTTGCTGTGTAATTTCTGATAAAATTGTATTATGTTATTTAGTATAATAAGTACTTAGTATAGCTGAATTAAGTGCTTTTTAAAAAGAGGTGTTTACAAGTTTGACTCTGTTAAGTCTTTCAGCCCAGTTTCATTCAACATCGATTAAGCCGTTTTTGAGATATTGAATTGAACAAAAAAATACAATGATCGAGTTCAATTTTTTTTCAAGTTGTAGTTTAACTGAACTAAGTAGTTTGATTAGCCAAGAAAGTAGTTTGGTTTGATTTGATATAGCATTTTTTTGTATTTTATTTTTATTTTATTTCTATTGAAACGCAGCGGTAGCGCATTTTGCGCAGTTCCGCAATTTTCTTTTAACGTGTTTTCATCAAACACAACGTTGTATTAGCAACTCATTTTGTTTCTTTCTGTTGGTATTTGTGTCGTAATATACGTACAGGTAAGTAACCTATGCGTAATTATATTTAGTTATTAATGTGTTTTTTTTCTTATTCCTGGAAACGCTTACATAATCGTATACGTCCAGTAGTTCGTACGACTACATGGGTGGTATACTTAATTTAATTACTTATTTTAAATCATTAAATATTTCATTGTGGACGCAGCGTGTACCGAGAAATGCAAGCGTATTTGTTTAATTAGTTTCATAGAGTTGCAATGAGCTGGCAGAAAACTTTTAGATGCTTAATTTTAAGTATATCAATATCAGTGAGTTTACGTACACGGTTTCCCCGTGGAAGGCCACCATTTTCCGGCAAAACACAAAAGCGCCCCATGATGGGCGCCATTTCTTTTCTTTTTTTTTAAAAGACTCACGGCTAAGATTTTGTGCATACAGCCAATGCTGGCTGGATCGACGGCCCGAGTATCGCTCGCCCAACGCAGGAGCGCAACAAGTGGGGAGCCTTACAAATTGGATTAAAATCTGTTTTTTTTTCTCGATTTCTCTACACATTATTTTTAAATAAAAGATATCATAATTATCTTAATGAGAAATCCTCAGTGATGCATTAGGTAGGTAACTAGATATTAGAGTCATAAATGTTTTTTTTAATCTGACGAAGGACTCGTTTGACAAAATTTTTGTAAATTATAATCAAGATAATATTGTTAAGATAATAATACTGTTTTTTAACTGTTTGAAGTTGTGTGAATTTTAATGTTAGTAATAACGATGGAAGGAGATGTAACAATAATAAATAATTATATTGATGGGGAATCCAGCGCGCCGTGTGCATAATTATTTACATGGAAATCTCCAGAAAGACTACTTATTAATAAATAACCCAGAAGACTTCTAAAACTGACCATTTAGTTCTAAAACATGGGCACAGTTAAACTGTTCAGTTTCAGGAACTTTGCGTCGCTACCAAAGTTGGCGCTGCCAATTACGAAACTTTTATTATACAAAGTAACTTACCTCTTTGTTGCATTGTAAGAGTTCACAAAAATAATAACTAAAGAGCACAGCAAAGTAGATTGAAAAAAAAAACGGAGTAAAAAAACGTTTTAATAAATAAATTATAAAATAAAAAAAAAACAATTAAAATACTATAATAAAAGAATTTGTGTATAAAGAACCTCAATGTAAAAGTAACCCTAAAATGTATAATGAAATAAACCAAAACTAAAAAACGAAACAAAGTTTTAAACAGGAATACAAACATCACAAATCCTACTATAAAAAATCTGCATGAAAAAACGACTCAAATATTTTTCAAACCGCTTCTAAAAAAACAATTTTGAAATTGGAATTGTCACTGACCGGCGAGCAGGGCTAGCACGGCGGCGGCGCGCGCGGTCTTCATGGTGCCCGGAGCGTTTGACGCGCGGCAACGCGTTGCTCGCTTTATACCTTCGGCAAGACGCGTACCGAGGTTGAACGAAGTTTGGGTCCATAAAGCAGGCAAACGGGAGGCGCCTTTGGCTTACTTATACCTACTTCGTTTTTTTTTGCATTAGAAAGAAGGTAAACAATCTTTACATGTCTTTTTATTGAAAAACGCCTTTTAAAAATAAGTTACATCAAGTAACAATTAAATAACAATGAGATTTAATAATATGTATGTTGTTAAGGTTTTATACGTATCGGTTACTTATTTTTAAAAAGCGTTTTTCGATAAAAATACATGTCAAGATTATTTACCTTCATTCTAATGCTAAAAAAACGAAGTACTTATATATTCATTTTTAACCCCCGACTTAAAAATACGGTTGTTATAATTTTGACCTGTGTATGGGTGTATCTGTGTATTTTTCTGAGGCATCGTAACTGAAACACATGAACGGATTTGAACGCGGCGGATGGTTCTTAGCTAAGTTTCATAAAAATCGGTTAAACCGTTTTTGACATATTGAATTTTGAAAGGAAAATATGTCGGATTTTCGACTTTTCTAAGTTAAGGTTGTTTTATGTAATTATTTGTTATTTTAACTAACAACGTTTTGTATGAGAAAGAGCAAATGTCTTGGAGGAAAGCAATGGATCACCACCGCCTAGTAATCGATACCTATAAACATTACCGGGGTCATTCAGAAAGTACTTAGTAGGAGCAATGATTAGAAATAAAATTCCCTAAACAGAACAAGAAGTTGGCACTCGAGAATAATTGTTTAAGCTTTCTTCCTTAATCGTATTTTCAATTGCACAATCATCAAATTCCTCGTAACTGACACCTAAAGCGGCATTTTCCGCCCACCGAAGTCACGCCTTAAAACAGACTATGTCGGGATAGAAGGAAGGAGTTCGTCGATTTGTATTAAACCAACCGTGTAACATTTTGCGCGGGATGTATCTTGACGTCACGAGTGCAATTTAGTAAGGAAATACCTCAATTAACGACTCCAACTTTTGTGGTGGTGTTTGAATTTACAATGACATTAAATCCAAGCTAAAACTAATTAAACTAAAACTTTAAACTAAATTGAATGTAAATGAGGCCCCCGTGGCATGGTGCCCAAAAGGCTGGCAGCGTTGCCTCACTGAATACTTAGCGATGCTGATTCTCTGAGAGAGAAAACTAGCCAGCCCTTTGGTCACAAGCTGCATCGAACAAGCGCTTTTTGCAACTCTGAAATAAGCTTGTAAGCGACGGGACACCATGGATAAAAGGTATTTGGTTTTTAAAACCTGACGTCGTACTCAGAAAGCGGCCGGGAGAAGATACACTTTTTCATTCTACCCCGATATAGTTCTGTGCGCCTTACGTTTATGATAAATAATAGTAATTTATTCAACGTGTGAAATATCTCCACTTGTTCCAAGGAATTTCGTTTAATAGAAAAGCAAATAAGCTCTAATGGGAATATCGTAAAGGTCGCGGATGAAAAAGTGGAGATACTCGTACAGAAATGACTTTTATGTAATCTGAAACCGATTATCACACAAAACATAACACCTAGTAGGTAGTTGTACAGTCAGCAGCAAAAGTTGCTAAACAGCCGAAGCGGTCACAATGATCTGTACAAGCTCTTAGGTCCATAACAATAGAGCCGTTCTTAGATCATTGTGATAGCTTCGGTTGCTTTAGCAACTGTTGCTGCGTAGCGTTATTTTGCGGAGGTGTGTATTTATGAACTACTTAATGAGCTTTCTATTATTATTTTTATTTTTAACACAGGCTTTTTCAGTGTGTGTGCGTGTGTATGTTGATAGGCTGGGTTGGTTTTTGGGGACGATCGAAGATCATTTTTCGATATCGAAAATTTAAGCAATTACTTACCTACTCTGTAAACTAGTTCTTTCATGACTGTGCACATCTTGATTTTGCAAAAGCCTTATATTCAATGCACTGTTTTATTTTGAATTTTTGTGCAGAACATTAAAATTACTTAGATCTCCATGTTACGTTATCCGCCGCTGAACAAAATTGATTTGAAATTTCGCGGAAATTTCCCACTTTTCGATATTTCGTCAAAGATATCAATGACAAGGATATCAAAATAACTTTTAATCATACTTTCTAACTTGCGTCCCGAAAAGGTTAACTTAACATTATGCGTAGTTACTTAGTACTCTAATTGAATTATGTTTCCAAGGGATTAATTTACATTATTATTGATCGAAGATGGAGCTGGGAGCTGGTGAAGGAACGTGGTGATGATGTTCAGTATATCCGCCGAATTTGGGCTCATTAGAAGCTTATGAAACGGATCACTCACGTATATAAGTCGAGCTTAGATTCACATGTTTCGGACTAATTCATAGTTCTTCCTCTGGGAACGCGCGACCCAGCGACAGCGAGACGCATACTACGTGCCGCGCTCTGAGGATCGAGCACGACTTTACGTTACGAATGCTGCGTAACGTAAAGTCGAATAGTAAACGTTACCGAGTTTGTATGACGTTTGGAACAGCGCCCGCCCGCGTATTTGGAACTAGAATTTAGTATGAGGTTCCTCGATCTCGATACGATAACCGTAACGTTACGCAGCTTTCGTAAAGTCGTGCTCGACTCTCTGTTCACGAGACTAAATACTAGGCGCAGCTGACAGAAAGACTATGAATGTCTCACGGTAGTTTTAAGTTAAAACGAGCAAAAGTGGCAAATCATTAGTAGCGTCTTTATGAGCACTCTATGTACCTAATATGTCATTGAGCTGGTCCGACAATAGACAATGCAAGTACCTACAGTCAGCAAATAATAAATAAATAAATTTACATGTAACTTAATAATAATAATAGCGAAGAGCCTTGACCATGGCCGGGTCAAGGTTCAGATACAGAAGGCGGTACTCCTGGACACGGCTCGGATAGTCAGGAAAGTTCCTCTCTCTGTCGCCCTGACCACCGGTAGCTTAGGCCCCGCCTCGCTGCGGGCGGCACCCTAGGTTAGGTTTTTATGTTTTTATATTTTGTATTAATATTGTTTTATTACTTTTTATATGAATATTGTAAAAACCTAACCTAAGATCAAAATAAATATACAGTAATATCATGGGACAAATTGACACCAATTGACTAGTCCCAAACTAGGCAAAGCCTGTACTATGGGTACTAGACAACGGATAAACATAATTATATAGATAAATACATACATACATATTAAACGTCCAAGACCCGAGAAAAAAAAATATTCGTATTCATCGTACAAACATCTGCCCCGACCGGGATTCGAACCATGGACCTCAAGCTTCATAGTCAGGGTCTCTAACCACTAGGCTATTCGGTCGTCAAATCCTAGATATTTACACAGACGAAGTTGAAAGCGAGCATAAGACATACTTAGTCCTTACGGCCCACCTGATGTTAATTTTGTGAACTTCAAGGATGTAACTGAGTTAGCCGGGTACTTAATTTGCCAATAAATATTTGTGTAGTAAACCTTGTTTGATTTTCTATCCCGGTGTTGGCTTTTGCAGCCCCTGTCAGATCAAAGACTGTAATTGCCGCAGTTGCCATTTATACTGTTAAACTACATAATTCAATGAAATCATCGATCATTCAACTCTGTAAGTAGGCTAGTAAAATTAAATAATGATGTGTAAGTTGTGGAAAGTTTCCAGAAAGCTGGAAAAGTTCGCGGAAATTTCTTGAAAATTTCATGGTAGTATAACAAATTTCCATTCTCAATTTCGGAAACTTTCAAACCCCACACAAAAATGGGAGAAATTTCTGAAACTTTCCCATGTGGAAAATTTCGCAATTTTGGAAAGTTTTCAACGGCACATCACTAGAAATAATAGTAATACTCGTCATGTAAACGTTTTAAGTTTACATGTCAACAACGATTTTATATGGCTACCTACCTACTCAATCATAACTTCATAACCGTATCATAACAAAGTAATACGTCACCATAACGTAATAACCTACTTAGAAAAGTTGACAAACCCCCGGCATTGTCATTTCAAATACCGATATCTCAAAAACGGGTGAACCGATTTTAATGAAACTAAGCTAAGAACCATCTCGATTAAACTAGCTTTCGATTAAAGAAAACCGCATCCAAATCGGTCCATATGTTGGGACCTAAGTATGATGGCACAGACAGATACACAAAACAAACTAATAATAGACATCTTTTTGGGTCGGGGGTTGGCTTCTATTTTTACAGACATCTTATTCATCATCATCATCATCACCAGCCTTTTTTTTAAGTCCCACTGCTGGGCATAGGCCTCCTCTCAGAGTGAGAGGGCTTGGGCTTCCCACGCGGGCCCAGTGCGGATTGGGAACTTCACAAACATCATTGAATTGCTTCGCAGTCGTTGGTCAGGTTTCCTCACGATGTTTTCCTTCACCGAAAAGCTCATAATAAATTACAAATGTAATTCCGACATCTTATTTGTTAAGATAAATTTCTTGCAAGTTCTGTTACAAGTGAACTTGGCGTTTTGATCTTAATTGAAAAGAAACACATTAACATAATTAAATTAAATTAGCTAGCATTATGAAAATTAATTATTTATAAAACGGATTCATTTACTTATTTGCTCGTTTCTGTTTTTAAAATTCACGTCTCCCGTTTCTAAGGTAAGTATTTATTTTGTTTGCCTTAACTTGATAAAGGCTACGGCAAAGGTATTTTGATAAGCCTAAAATCTAAATCTAAATAGACACCGCAATACAATTTTTTCCAAATTTCAAACTGATGCGTAAATATAATAGAAAAAACAGGAAAATTAATTCTTGAATTGGGGTTCGAGCCCAAACCCTTATCAAACCGCGTTAACCACTCAATTCCTTTTGGCAACTAGAGTTGCCTGTCAACGCTCATATTTTGTTATAAATAGAGTTCAACTCAAAATTCAAAGCAAGTGAGTGGCTAATCCAATAACGCTATTGGAGCATTATTTACGCGTTACTATTGGATTAGCGCGTTACCACGATTTGGTAATTCGAGATTTTTTTTCTGGTTTTTCTGTATATTTTTACGCATCAGTCTGCAATCTGGAAAAAACATTTCGAACAGGATGACCGATAAAATAAAAAATACAAAAAGTTCGTTTTAAAACCGCCAGTACTAATCGCTATGCTGTATAATCTGCCGAATTCCTGTAAACTAACGGTATTATACAGAGTATTTTTTTTAGGGTTCCGTACCTCAAAAGGAAAAAACGGAACCCTTATAGGATCACTTTGTTGTCCGTCTGTCTGTCAAGACCCTTTTTCTCTGGAACGCGTGGAGGTAGCATGCTGAAATTAATATCAAATACTCAAGCCTGTGGTCCCTTGAAGCTGAGAAAAAATCAACCTTCTAAGTCAACGCAATCAAAAGATACAGTCATTAAAAAGGTGGTTTCCATACAAATCGCCGTACTGAGAAAACCTAAAGGGTACTTCCAGTTGTCCTAGAAACTTGAAATTTGATATGAAGGTAGCTCTTATAGCACAACCACTCCAAAAAGTCTCAAAATCTTAAATTTATATGGCTGTAGATTTCGCAGACCAATATACCCCAGACCCCACACTGCGTACATTTTACTTAAGAGCAGGGCTCTGCTAACACTGGACTTATTAAAACACTGGGGAAAACTGCTTAAATTGCACATAATACACCTAATCCTAAATTTCTAAAGAGTATCATTGAACACTGGGGAAAAGCGTTAAAATCTTTCTACGGAACCCTCGTGCGCGAGTCAGACTCGCACTTGGCCGGTTTTTACTATAAACTGACCAGTGATTGACCCCTATCTCATTTGATAGAAGGTGCAGATAAGGCCTAAGGTGTAACTCACTGGTTCAGTAACAGCCTATTCACTCTAGCTTTAAAGAACCCTAGATTGTACCCGTCCGGAAATGCAGACGATGGGAGCGATGGGAATATGTTATAAATGTTCCCATAGTAAACTACGTTTTTGACGTCGGTTAAAAAGATAGATAATTACTCATACTATACACAGTAGGTAGCATACACAATGACATAATTAACCCTCGACCTAAAACGTTTCCTTCAACCCACGTGGCGTGACAAAAAGAACATTGATATAAACTTTGTAATTGTATGATCATCCTCCTCTGTTCGATAATGTAACAAATTATCCCTATACGTTTGATATTTAACGCTTACGCGACAGAGTAACACCTAAACATGCAATATTTTATTTATGACGCACAAAAAGTCTAATTTCTAACGGAACAAGGCATCCCACATGCATAACAATAACGTTTAAATGTCAACTATGGGACGCCATTAGGTCAGAAAAAACAATAACACCCTCGTTACCTCTAATAGCAATTAAGATTTTAATTAGAGATGGCTTCCATTTTTTTGCCACAGTCGAGGACCCTTAGATAAGAGTTTTGATCATAGGTATAAATTGCATCTAATATCAATTATCGACCCGAACTACAATTTCGTTGTTGTCGGGTTTGAAACCTTGAGTCCATGGGGTCCCGACTCCCGGCGCTTACAATCTTATTTCGGAGTTGTAAAAGCGCCTGGTCGATGCAACTTGTGACCAAAGGGCTGGCTATTTTCTCTCTCAAAGAATCAGCATCGCTATTCAGCGAGGAAACGCTGCCAGCCGTTGGGGCACCATGCCACGGGGGCCTTATTTAGATTGAATTAGTTTTAGTTTAATTAGTTTGTGGCGACCTGGCGCCATCTGACATCCAGTAGGAGTACCAACTTACGACTTTCTAACGACTCCTAGCGCCATCTAGTCATCGAACGTTCTTCGCAGTTTCAGTTCTACATCGCGCTTACGAAGTTTCTCAAGTCGGTTGCATAAATACAACTTCCAACTCTCTTCCAACGGACTTCGGTGCCTGGGGAGGCATAACATCTGCCTGGAGAGAGATCTCTCTATTTGTGGTCTTTCCCACAAGTTTTAGCTTGGATTTAATGTCATTGTAAATTGCTTTTGTTATTCTGTATATCATTTATTATCATCACCAGCCTTCTTACAACCCTCTACAGGGCACATGCCACCTCTCATAATGCGGATCAGTGCTTGCAGGGTCGTCTTAGACCATGCAGAGAACCCTGAACAAAATAAAATTAGGCACATTACTCGCGGGACTGATGGCCAATGGGGTCAGAAGGTTTTCGAACGCTCTCCGCGGACCGGGAGACGAGCTGTAGGTAGGGCTCCAAGTAAGATGGAGCGACGACCTGGTACAGATCGCTGGATCGCGGTAGATGCGGAAGTCACAAGACCGGTCTGAATGGAGGGCCCGGGAGGAGGCCTATGTCAAGCAGTTGACGTCTTTCGGCGGACATGATGATGGTGATTACTACTACTCACTGCTAGAGCTTTTTTATGATAAATTAAGCAGTATTAAAGATAAAACATTGGCTGCATACGGTGAAGCTACTAAGCTATAAAAGTAGGTATAAAGTGAGCGATAAAAAAATAAGTAAGTACGTAATTGCTTTTCACCATATGATATTACTCACCGTATACCTTTTACTACCTACACATGTAAGGTTAAGGTGCATCCTCTTTGGGTTTACGATGTGACTCTTGTAGAAGATGAAATCTGCTGTTTTGCCTATTGGTTAGCTTTCTTCGACACTGCCTTGAGCGCTAGTAAAATCTACGCTCTAGAAATGTACCTACTATGCTAATGCCCCTGCAAAAGGAAAAAGAATAAGGTAAAAGAAAAATCCTTTCTTAGTGCACCTCTACGATCATCAAGGTACACGTGTGACAAAATTTCAAGCTTCCAGTTTAAGTGGCTGTGGGTTGATCTCTGGGTGGTAGGACCTTGTGCGAGGTCCGTCCAGATCGCTACCACCTTCTTCCACGCTAATCTTGCCGCTAAGCAGCAGTGCTTGTACTGTTGTGTTCCGGTGTGGAGAGTTAGACAACTGAGGAAATCACAGGCACGGCACAAGAGGCATTTTCATCTTAGCCCTCTACCCCCCGGGGTTGCGGGTGTCTATGGGATGTGGTGATCACTACCATCAGGTGACCAAAGGGCATCATCACAAACGGAGCCAGTTTATGATGAAATCATGCAGAAACAAAAACAGTTCCACATGTCACAAACACAAAAACCAGCGCTCCTCAACCTTCTACTTCGCAGCTAACTTAAAAGTTTAATTTAAATGCAATACGCAATTTCATTCTTATTTCAACAGGTATTTTGTAATACCTACCTATTGCACAATAAATTGGTGTTTCAGAAAATACCAATATTTAGCCAAAAATGCAACAACTTGGCCCACCATAATTATGTTCCGTTAGTATCTAAATATTGGCACGCGAAGCAAAAACTTTCCCGATCCCTGACCTATTATAGTTATTTGTTATACAAGGGTGCAAAGTTGTATTTTACCCGCGAGTGTGATATTGAAACACAAGAAAGCGAAAGGATTTTATAGTTGAACCAGGAGCGAAGCGAGTGGTTCTAAAATAGAATCCTGAGCGTAGCGAGTGTTTCAACACACGAGAAGTAAAATACATTTGCACCCGTGTGTAACACAAAACTTTTCTCCTCACTGTAGCGAGGAAAGCTTAACATGCAAAAAAACAGCTCATAAAATTAAATCTTCATCACTGGAATCACTATTTTTTTTACTATGTTATGACAGAAAACTGGTGAAATTTTTTTTATTGACAGTGTTGACATTTCTGACGATGCGTTTTAAAATTGCATCGACTCAACTTGTGCGTTCAGATTTATATCCAACATCATTAAAAAAAAAACGTTTCTTATAGAATTTTAAGGACCAATAAATAAAGCTAAATTCGGTATTTTTTATTGAATTCTCAAACCGTTTATCATTTATTTAATGATAATTAATATCGAACGAGCCATTATTATGAGCGTTTTACGTTTTGTTATCTGTCAAAAGCTACTTGAACACGCTCCACTCCAAGGTCAAATTACTTTCCCCACTAGTGGATAAAATACGATTTTACCCGCTTGTATTAAAGGATAAAAGACGGCTTTCCGAGGTAGTGAGGGGAAAACAATTTTTTCTCTCGTTATAATGCCTAGTTCCCGGACGAATTATACGCAAGCAACGGATTATTATAAGCAGTAGGCTTGAGTCGGTCAGGAACTAAGAACTGTTAGGAATGAATTCCCGTCGCGGACCGAAAGGAACTAAATCCTTTCGCACGATTTGAATCGGTCTTCGCTCTTTTAGTTCAGTAGGTAGAAGAGTGGAGTGGATGAATCGCTTGAGCGGAACGGAGCGAGTGAGAGTGACCGAAACCGAGGAGCGAGATAAATAGCGCTCTTTCAAAGTGTCTCTAGAGCAAGTGGGAGCGAGATGAACAACTATCATTCCGTTCCGTGTCCTTCACAGATCAAAACAGTTCCAACTCGTTCACTGAACTACTGAACTAAAGGAACTAAAAGTCCGAACTAGTTCCTTTCACCGATTGAAGGAGATCGGAGCGCTCCCTCCAAAGACCGAGTAGGCACAACTCTAATAAGCAGTGCGTTATGTTAAGTACTTGAAAATAATTTGTTGAGAAAGCGCCTTGAAGTTTCTACTTTCTAGACCGAAACTTAAGTCCTAACTTGGTGTTTCGAAACTGGCAACCTTCTATGCATTTGAAGGTATGCAGCTTTTAGTAGAAACAGTCGTGAAATACCGAAACAGTATTTTTAACTTCCTAATTTAAACAAATATTGTTTGTGCATAGTAGAAAAAACTCCGCCGTTTGCCCTTCAGAGTTAAATTTTATTTTTTAGGGTTCCAATCCAAAATGGTAAAAAGGAACCCTTATGATGTCTATCTGTTTGCCCGTCACAGCTGGTTATCTCGGCAAATACTAATGCTAAATAGGTACATGAGTTTTAAAAGAACAGAAAAAATTGGGTGCGTTAACAACTTTTTATAGAAGGCCCACTTGAAGTAAAATAGGACTTTGCCACCGCTTCATTGGCACCACTTTACCAGTCTGGCTAGCACGACTGGCCGCGGCTGTGTTTGTCGCGCGAGAATATATGTCTACCCCATCCCGTTGCATTCTGAGTGACAGAAAAGGACAGACAGTTGTTCTCGCGCGAGATTGGAAGTTAACAGCTCGAGTTACAGAATTTAATGCATCGTCAGCAGCAATAGTTGCTAAGCAACCGAAGCGCTCATAATGCAGCATTATCATTATACTCGGGACTTAATCGCGTAAAAAACATACCCCAGTCCCAGTCCCCAACCTTCAGTCCCTTCGAGACCATGGACGCAACGACGTGTCCGAAACGTCGAGGTATTTAAATTCAAATTTAAATATACGTTTTTTACGCGATTAAGTCATAAATCATTATGAGCGCATTGATTTAAACCTTCGCGATTTTCACACATTATCATTATCATCATTATCATCATCATCATCATCATAATCAGCCTATTTACGCCCCACTGCTGGGTACAGGCCTCCTCTCAGAATGAGAGGGCTTGGGCTATAATTCCCACGCGGGCCCATTGCGGATTGGGAACTTCACACACACCATTGAATTGCTTCGCAGGGGTGTGCAGGTTTCCTCACGATGTTTTCCTTCACCGAAAAACTCATGATAAATTACAAATGTAATTTCACACATAAATTCCGAAAAACTCAGAGGTGCGAGCCGGGGTTTGAACCCTCGACCCTCTGCTTCAGAGGCGATAGGTCAAACCACTAGGCTATCACGGCTTCATCATTCAAAGCTTTATCATTATACTCGGGACTTAATCGCGTAAAAAACGTACATTCAAATTTGAATTTAAATACCTCGACGTTTCGGACACGACGTTGCGTCCATGGTCTCGAAGCACAAGCTCTTATGCCTATAACAATAGAGCCGTGCTTAGATCATTGTGAACGCGTCGGTTGCTTAGCAACTATTGCTGCTGACTGTAGATGCGTTGTTTACGTTTTAGGTGGCACAAAGAGCATAAGGGAAATGATCACAGCGAAAAGTCAAATCACAAAAGTTGTAAACAATTCGGGTGAAACAGTTTGAAGTTCTTCGCCTACAGTAACCAGTAACCGAAGACGACCAAAGCAAAGTTATTTTAAGAATTTAATTCGGTTCTTCGAAGACTAATCCTGTTAATTAATTTGCACCCACAAGCTTTAGCTATTTGAGTTAATTGTTCTTTCCGATTCACTTGAGATGTAAACAACTTGTCTTGACCCCGAAATCAAGGGAAACTGTACGACTTCCACTTTGGAATTAGATGACGTTGGTCGAGTGGATGTTGTGAATTTTGTAAATCTTAAACCACAAGATCGGGGGGGCATTTATAAACAAAACTATGTGGAAATACTAGACCTATCCAACGACCGACTCTCCACACTATGGGGTAGACGAGAGAGAAAAAACTATTCCCACTTTACGTGTAGGGGAGTAGCTACTCCCAAACATATAATTAGTATCCTGTGTTGGGTTCTAAGGCGCTGTTTCGCATAGTTTGGGAACCACTGAACTAGGACCTCAAGAAAAAGGTTTTATACCTAGCTAGATGGCTGTACTGCTTAGCTACTTGAAACAAATGATTTCAAGTAAGTAAACTTTGATAGGTTATTAGGCAGTACAAAATACCTAGATACTTAACCCTAATTGATTAACGTCTCTGAGTGTGGCAGATCGTACCTTCAACTTCCTAATGTGCAGCATTCAAAGAATTCGGTTGCGTGTCGACCAAATAATCCAAGGTGAAATTCGCTAGCCGCGGATATAGTTAGATTAATCAAAAGAAGGCGTTGCGGTTCACGTGAAATAAGGCGTAACCGTTGACTATCAATTCTGAATAAACTATTACAGGTTCTTAGAACTTTATATCAAGTTAAAGGATAATCGCGTGTAGGCGTGAGGCGTGAGGCGATACTTAGGGAGAGTATGAGCACCTATAGGTGCTTATTCAGTATCAATGCAAAATGAAAAATTTGATCTTTTGAAAATGATTACGGCATCAAAGCTGATAATTTTTATACTTATTTGAAATAACCTTTTCAAAAGAGATATCGTTTTTATATTGTATGAAAGGTTGATAGTAAATTTAACGAGTATTATTTCGTTCATAAACACTTTTCATGTATCGTGAACGGTTTTCTTTAAAACTGAAGAAAACCTCGATTCGGCAGCCATTGGAGGGGGGGGGGGGGGCACTTGATATTTATTATCTTCCCCATGCATAGAAACTATTCTCACAGAGAAATCTCCATAAATTTTGCCAAATTTTGAAATAAATTGACGTAGCTACTAGCTATACATATAGCCAAGAACAAACATTCGTATTCATCATAAAAGTTTGCCCGGACCGGGGATAGAACCCGGGCCCTCAAGTTTCGTGCTACGAAACTTGAGGGCCCGTGTTAGGTTATCCGGTCGTCGATGGTCGTTACATAGATGCGTTGCCAACCCAGAGAGCTAAGATGAAATGCCTCTTGTGCCCGTAATTACTCCGGCTGTTTTAGTCTCCACACCGAAACACAACAGTGCAAGCACTATTTTTTTTATACGACGAGGAAGGCAAACGAGCAGCGGGTCACCCACGCTGCTTAGCGGCAGGATTAGGGGTAGCGAGTACTTATAATATCACTAGCTGTTGCCCACGACTTCGGTCGCGTAGATTTCGGTTATCGCTATCCCGCGGGAACTGTACAATTATCCTGAATACAAAGCAGCCTATGTTATTCCTCAATATTCAAACTATCTTCTTACAAAATCTCATCTAGATTGGTGCAGCGGTTTTCCCGTGAAGAGGTAACAAACAGACAGACAGAGAGACAGAAAGACATAGTTACTTTCGCATTTATAATATTAGTTAGGATTAGTTAGTTCTGCGGGTGATAGGACCTTGTGCGAGGTCCGTCCGGATCGCTACCACCATCTTACTCGTTAATCCTGCCGCTAAGCAGCAGTGCTTGCACTGTTGTGTTCCGGTGTGGAGAGTAAGACAGCCGGTGTAATAACGGGCACAAGAGGCATTCATCTTAGCCCTCTAGGTTGGCAAGCCATCTGCAAACCCTTCGGAGTTCCGGGTGTCTATGGGCAGTGGTGATCACTTACCATCAGGTGACCCACTTGCTCGCTTGCCTTCCTCGTTGTATAAAAAAAAATTAGGATTGTGTAGTACAGTAGTCAATTTCCTTTACCGCAATTACGAATCACGACTATATCCCGCCCGAGGCTTGTCTACGCTTCCGTTTCCCAGGAACGGCGGCCGCGTCACCGCCCGCGAGCCCCTATTTATTTCCCATCAGTTTCGCGAAGGTGAACCTTCACCTTGACCCGAATCACGATGAGTCGATGACGAATCTACCAAGCGTTACTTAGCGTCTAGATACTCTAGGTAATCAAACTACATACCCATCAACGACCAAATAACCTAACCAACTTAGACAAGTTAAAAAACTTCCGACATTGTCATTTCAAAGCTTTCGATAAAAAAAAACCGCATTGAAATCCGTCCATCCGTTTGGGAGTTATGATGCCGATAACATAACAGATACACAGATATGTATATAGGTCAAACTTACAACACTCTTCTTTTTCGTCGGGGGTTAAAAACGGTTCGAACGCGTTCGCGTTTACGTCTGAATTAGGGATGTTACGGAAGTGGTTTTATCGGAACCGAAATCGGAATTTATAAATTTAGTTAGGGCGACGGGGGCGGGCGGGGTGTTCCTCTCGCGAAAAGCTTAAACTTGTATTGGAAGTTACGTACAGTCAAAGTCAAAGACATTGGATCCTCGCAAAGTTGCAAAAATATGTATACTAACATCAACCTTACCGTCACAGCAATAAGGTCTGTATACATATTTTTGGGACTCTGTGGTGTATACTGTATACATATATATATAATATTTGTATGTGTATACATATATAATATTTGACGGCCGAATAGCTAGAGTGGTTAGAGACCCTGACTATGAAGCTTGAGGTCCCGGGTTTAAATCCCGGTCGGGGCAGATGTTTGTATGATGAATATGAATGTTTGTTCTCGGGTCTTGGATGTTTAATATGTATATAAGTATGTATTTATCTACATAAGTATGTTTATCCGTTGTCTGGTACCCATAGTACAGGCTTTGCCTAGTTTGGGACTAGGTCAATTGGTGTCAAATTGTCCCATGACATTTATTTATTTATTTATTCATATAAGTGACCTCGACTGTACACGCTGACCGCGGTCGCGCCTGCCGCCGCCGCTTCACTCGGATCGACTTCCGATTTAATAGTATCGGCACCGACATCGGAATCGGAGGTGTAATATCAATCGGAAGTTCCGACCTTGCGGAATCGGAACCAAACCTCCGTAATATCTCTAGTCTGAATTACCTATACTATGGGCAATTGGGCAAATTGGCAGCGCCACTAGTGGCACATATCGACAACAAACAATTCTCATACTATTTGACACAACGCAAACGCGTTCGAGACGTATTTTTTTGACCGTCGTTTATACTAGAGGTTCTTACCAGCGTTTTTATTCCTGCTGATCTGGCAACGTTGCATTTTTTAGTTAGCACGTGGTCAGCACCGAATTTAAAAGGCTAGAAACATTAATTGTTATACTACTCATAGGGAACTTAGTATAATTTATACATGTAAAAGATTAAAATTCGTATTTAGTTACAACAGGTGTTATTTTCATCGTAGCGCATAATATCACTGTAGCCGATTCCTAGTGATATTATGCTTGTAATTTTTTGAAAATTATGCAGGTACTAGGGAACAAAAGGATGGGCGTTTGAAAAATTAAAAAACAAATGTATAAAATATACTGTACCTATATTTTATCTCACAGCAACTATACAATGACAGCGTGGCGACAGCACTGGATCAAACAACTTGACCAAAAATACGTCATTAAAACCACTTTCCCTTAAAAACAGTAACCTATCTAACAAAATTAAACTCTCAATCACTTGCGCTAAACACAACCGTATTAAATAGAATAAAACCATTTTTTTCCACTGGCAATCCACATTCGAACTCTCACTGGCAGGTAAGCTGTCAAACAGTTCTAAATTCAAAATGGAGTCTGCCATTTTGAAGTATTGTTCGAAATCTTGCGTTTTGGCCGCGACGCGCTTCAGTCTTCCTTCCGCCAGGACAAAATCAGGTCTGTGTTTCTTTATTAGTTCCTGTAATATAAGACACGTTATTTGTAAAAAAAAATCACAAGTTTCGATACCTAATTAAAAAAATGCTGTCTTGAGCGACTAGTCATCATCCCCATTGCTGGTTAGTTTTTTGTAAAAAAAGTAAAAAAAATAGTGGATAGTTGCAAAGGGAGCTATCGCGAATCATAAATCCGCTGGATCGCTAGTATCGAGTGAGGTCTATCTGTCATTCTCCACCAATGAGAGACAAGCTAATGGCCTATGATTGGTGGAAATTGACAGATAGACAGGCATTTTCAGAAAACTGTGTACCCTTTTTGCCAAAAAAGTCCAAAACGTTTCCATAGAAAATTTATTTTTCAGTTTTGTGACAGTCCATATAGAATGTATGTAATAACGCGTCACAAAACTGACAAAAAGCGGGACACTTTTTATATTATTTAAATAGACAGTCCTCGTGATTCTGAGCAAAAATAATCAAAAAAATTGTTAGGTTAGGAGTATCTTTTTGTATTTTTTCTCCCAATTTTTTATTTTTACGGTTTTCCCGTGAATATCAATTATATTTTTTATAAACTCACTGAAACATGAATACACAGAAAAAAACCAGAAAAATGCCAACCCCGGGAAGTGTCGAGGATCCGGGTTCGATTCCCGGGGTTGGCATTTTTCTGGTTTTTTTCTGTGTATTCATGTTTCAGTGAGTTTATAAAAAATATAATTGTTAAGTTATTCAAAAAAAGTAGCGGTTCTAGCCGATTTCTGACTCGCGACGCGATAGCGTCATTGTGTGCGCAGTAGGTATGTCGTTAGATGTTCTATGCCTATTCTCGTAGGGTCGGTTACCTAACACAAGTATCCACTTTTCCATACTAACTGTACATAAAAGTGGATACTCATTAGGTCACCGACTGTACCTGCAACAGCGCGCGGTGCAACAGGCTCCTGGCTGGCAGCTGGCGGCGCGCCGCCACGCGGTCTATGGACTGAGCGGCCAGCATTCTAGCGTTACGGCCTAAGTTGTAGCCTGAAATAACAATAACAAATTAGCAATTTCAATTACAAAAAGTAAAAAAAAAACCTAAAATAATTCACTAAGGCCATGAATTTTATGGCCTAGCATAATAAATATGCAGTTGGTGCTTTATTCAAAGAATATTCCGACCGCACTGTACCGACTTCATATTTGTGCTAGACCATAAAACTAATGGCTTTAGAGGAATATTTTATGTTATTTTTCGAGTTCCGTACCTTAAAAAGAAGAAACGGAACCCTTATAGGATCACTTTGTTGTCCGTCTGTCTGTCTGTCAAAACAATTTTTCTCTGGAACGCGTGAAGGTAGCTTACTGAAATTAATATCAAATACTCAAGCCTGCGGTCCCTTGAAGCTGTGAAAAAATCAACCTTCCAAGTCAACGCAATCAAAAGATACAGTCATTAAAAAGGCTATTTCCATACAAATTGCCGGAATCCAAAAACTTAAAGGGTACTTCCAGTTGTCCTAGAAACTTGAAATTTGGTATGAAGGTAGCTCTTATAGCACAACCACTCAGAAAAGTCTCAAAATCTGAAATTTTTATGTCAGTCTGTAGGATTCGCAGACCAATATAAGTTGACCCCACACTGAGAACATTTTGCTTAGGAGCAGGGCTCTGCTAACACTGTACTTCTTAAAACACTGGGGACAAGCGTTAAAATCTTTCTACGGAACCCTCGTGCGCGAGTCCGACTCGCACTTGGCCGGTTTTATAATATAAAAATATTTTAATTCACAATTTTATATTTAATTAATATCTAAAGAGCAAAGATCATTTTTCTCCTATGGTTGACATTGTCAATAATCAGAAGCTTCATAGCTGTGCAATGCATCAGGATCGAATTCATAGCGGCGCGGCGGGGCACTATAGTTTTATTATACTGTGCAATAAAGTATTTATAGCTGAATCGAGAAATGTTTTTACAATGTCAGTCTTCATGACCTTGACATAAGATTGATTTTTGCCTGATCTGTGGAAAAACTTTTTTCACTACTCTTATTACTATTAACTACTCCTGTCTACCGCTCAAAGGTTGACTGGTAGAGATCCCTTATAGGGACAAGTCCGCCTTTGTACTTGTATCTCACTGTTTGTCCTAACTTGTATTTATTTCTGCATTTCCTGTACAATAAAGGGTTTACTTACCTACCTATATATACACACAATTTGAGAAACGTAAAATTAGCTTAGGTCTGCTCACCTCTCAAGTGTTCCGACATAGGGAACCCCCGCCTCTGGCCATCGCCGCTGTAGTTTTTCTGGAACACGTCGAACATGGAGCCATCAACGTCTTCAGTGAGCAGGTGGTAGCAGCACGGCGCGTTTAGCACAGCGCACGCGGCCGGCTGTGACGCGAAGATGCGCAGCGAGGATGGACCGAGGTTGCCACAGGTGTGGAGACCTGGATACGAAGTCGGACGGGTACAATCTAGGGCTCTTCAAGGCTAAAGTGAATAGGCTGTTACCATAGTAGTATATATAATAAGCTAAAGCAGTACAGAAACTAGGCCTTTTTGTTGAGATGATGACGTAAGCGCCAATTGAGCGTTAGGGTTGTCCTCTTATTTTTTGTTAAATTGAAAAAGTTTTTGTGTAGTTAGCTCTGTATCTCAGGTATTTAAGCCTTTTTTGAGATAAGTAACTAGTTTTCATTAGAGCATTAGGGACTCTTAATTGTTATAAAATTAATGGGTTTTTATTTATTATTAACTAAAACGTTTATTTGGGTTTTATATTGATCAAATAATCGAATGAATTGACTAGCTTACAAACAAAATTGTGTAATTAAATAATCTTCAATAATTCAGTTCTCTTCTCTTGTTCTCTCCCTATTGACGGAGGATTTAGAGGGTGGTAGAACCTTATGCGAGGTCCGTCCGGATCGCTACCACCATCTCACACGCTAATCCTGCCGCTAAGCAGCAGTGCTTGCACTGTTGTGTTCCGGTGTGGAGAGTAAGACAGCCGGTGTAATTTACGGGGACAAGAGACATTTCATCTTAGCTCTCTAGGTTGGCAACGCATTTGCGAACCCTCCGGGATTGCGGGTGTCTATGGGCAGTGGTGATCACTTACCATCAGGTGACACACTTGCTCGTTTGCCTTCTTCGTCGTAAAAAAAAATATAAAAAAAATACTTTTGCTATGGGAATTCCGCTCCTTGGTAATGACAGTTTTACGTAACTACCTGTGAGAAGTATCCTCACGTTCTCTTTCTCCAACTCAGGGAACTTCTCGTTGACGAGGGCTGCGAGATCTGTGTTTTCTGTCACAAACAGGTTCGCGAACTTATGTAGGCCTTCGCCTACGGGCTTGGACACGCTCTGCTCTCGCCCGTTCTGTATCTGCTTGGCTATGGCGTGCCACTGTTTCTGGAAATATTTTATTACATTTTGGATCATATTATTTTAAGAGGCTTCACTGAGAGGATGAGCTTGAACGTTTCGCGCCTTCCTCACCCCACCTCACTTCTACTAAACAACTTCGCTTTAGTGGCGACATTTATTAAATATCGGTCTAACTTCATTTTACACAGTGTTATCACAAATAATGCGTCTTTTCGAAAAAAATAAAATTCGTTCAGAATTCGCACCGAATACGTAAATTAAACTGTAAGTGTGTTCCTCGCCCCCCTCGAAAAGTGGCAGAAAAATTCTAGTGCATAGATAAGCCAAAGGCGCCTCCCGTCTGTCTGCTTTATTATCATGATACTCGTGACTTAATCGCGAAAAATATATACATTTAAATTTAAATACAGCGACGTTGCGTCCATGGTCTCGAAGGGCCATGGTGTCTGCTTTATGTGCGACCGGCCTGTCCATATACCTCCTTACCTGTATAACCTTGCCTCTCTCCTCAGCAGCGGCCAGTGTGCCAGCATCGCAGTCCACGGTGAGGCAGCGCAGCCGGTAGCCGAGCGCGGCCGCCGCGAACAGGTGGCCGCGCCCGCCGCCTGCCTCCACGGCGCACGAGGCTCGCGCCGTGTGATGCAGGGCGGACAGCAGGCGGGACATGGTGCGGACCTTCGGGTAAAACGCCCTTCGGCTGAAAATGTACGCTACACGCAAAATGTACATTACACGGAAAATGTACACAACACGCAAAATGTACACTACACGCTCGTACACTGTTTTGTACATTCTGTGTATGTACTCAGTGTAGGTACATTTTCCGATTTGTAAATTTTGCGAATGCAACTTTAGCTTTTTGTACGTTTCGCGTATTTTACAACATGCGTTATGTACATTTTGCTTGTTGTACATTTTAACAGTTGCTCTACATTTTGCGTGTAGTGTAAATTTTGCTTGTTGTACATTTTAACAGTTGCTCTACATTTTGCGTGTAGTGTACATTTTGCTTGTTGTACATTTTAACAGTTGCTACATTTTGCGTGTAGTGTATATTTTGCTTGTTGTACATTTTAACAGTTGCTACATTTTGCGTGTAGTACATTTTGCTTGTTGTACATTTTAACAGTTGCTCTACATTTTGCGTGTAGTGTACATTTTGCTTGTTGTACATTTTAACAGTTGCTACATTTTGCGTGTAGTGTATATTTTGCTTGTTGTACATTTTAACAGTTGCTACATTTTGCTTGTTGTACATTTTAACAGTTGCTACATTTTGCGTGTAGTGTACATTTTGCTTGTTGTACATTTTAACAGTTGCTACATTTTGCGTGTAGTGTATATTTTGCTTGTTGTACATTTTAACAGTTGCTACATTTTGCGTGTAGTGTTACATTTTGCTTGTTGTACATTTCAACAGTTGCTACATTTTGCGTGTAGTGTATATTTTGCTTGTTGTACATTTTAACAGTTGCTACATTTTGCGTGTAGTGTATATTTTGCTTGTTGTACATTTTAACAGTTGCTACATTTTGCGTGTAGTGTATATTTTGCTTGTTGTACATTTTAACAGTTGCTACATTTTGCTTGTTGTACATTTTAACAGTTGCTACATTTTGCGTGTAGTGTATATTTTGCTTGTTGTACATTTTAACAGTTGCTACATTTTGCGTGTAGTGTATATTTTGCTTGTTGTACATTTTAACAGTTGCTACATTTTGCGTGTAGTGTTACATTTTGCTTGTTGTACATTTTAACAGTTGCTACATTTTGCGTGTAGTGTATATTTTGCTTGTTGTACATTTTAACAGTTGCTACATTTTGCGTGTAGTGTATATTTTGCTTGTTGTACATTTTTAGCCGAATGGGTGCCCAACAGTAAAAAACGCTGGTGATGATGTGATGTGTGAGGAAGATCCAAACCTCGTAACTCTTCTTGGAGCTCATGAAGTCTTTAACCCTGATCTCGGGCTCCATCTCCCCGCCCCAGGACCTGATTTGGTCTTCGAACTGCGGCACGGAGAGGCAATACTCGTTGTTTACTGTGAGGCAGTGGGAACGGGCAGTGTGCACCCATTGGCTGAGCTCGGACTGGTCTGGAATTGGAATAATGGAAGTGTGTTTATTATATGTAACTTAATTAAAAAACCACAATGCCCTATTTTTAACAAGAAACTACCGTGATACCGAATCATAGTGAAATGGGCGGATTAAACTAGACTTATATATGTGTGTGATCTGATTTATTTCACTATCACAATGCCCTAGTTTAAAAGATCAAGGTCTCATTGTAAACTTAAGCAGGAAAATATTTAGATAGATAATGTTGACAATAAATGCTGGTTACTATATATCAAAATAGTTGTTACTTGACATAGGATTTATTTTACTAAGTATTTCAGAACTTGACTTGATTCAGAATCAATCTGGCATTTGTACAAAGGGTGTGTATTAAACAAATTTATGATGAGGAATTCAGGATATAAAGAATTTCAGTTATCAAAGAATTGCTGGGGGGGCTCGTTGCGATTTGTCGGCTTGCGTCGGCTCAGACAAAAGGGGACGACGCCCGCTCCGAGTCATTCCTGGTGCAGAGACTGTCCATGGCAATCCAATGCGGAAATGCCGCGAGCGTCATGGGCACAATTGCACCGTGTGGCAAGGGGCGGTTTATTTGACAAAATTATAATTTTCATAATAATTAACTCACCAATAACTTTGCTTTCACAGCAACTCCAGAACTGTTCCACAGCGGTTTCCATTTCCATTTTATCCAGGGTTTCCCTCAGAGCTCTCGGCAGAAGTCTCTCCCAGTGGTTTTCCGTTAGGAACTCCACCATGTGGCAATTGGCAAGCGGTAGAAGCGGTGTCAAGTAAGTTAGTATTGAGTCTATGTGAGTTCTGAGCTTGAGCATGGTAGAGTCCATTGTGGAATGTCTGTGGCAAGAAAAATTACTTTACTTAAAATAATCACTTCGGCTGAAAATGTACAACAAGCAAAATGTATACTATATGCAAAATGTAAAAACTGGTAAAATGTACACATACATACAGCTCAAGGTACATTCGCAAAATGTACACTAAGTAGGTACATACACAGAGTGTACAAAACGGTGTGTGTAATTACTTAGTGTACATTTTGTGAATGTACCTTTTGCTTTGTATATGTTCTGCTTGTTGCACAATTAGTATGCATTGTGTGTGCATAATATTGTTGATTTTTGCCATTGGTTACATTGTTGCCACTGGTTGTGTTTTGTGGATTTTGCTTCGAAGGGAAAATAAATCTACGGTGAATCCTCCAAATAAGCCAGTTAATTCGCACCAAATCTGATAATCTTAAGAAGTAAATTAATAATTTCAATAGTTTATAATGATATTTATGGAGCAAGATACAATTCAAACAGTAAGGCTGTTAATTTATTCATTGATTAAGTCATGAACATAAATATATGTTACATAGGTATATGAAGTCAGTACATGGGCAATTGGGCACACAACAATAATTAAAAACGGAATATAAGGTCCAGTGCAGACATATATATGACACATTATACGGGTTATGCAAGTTGGTAACTGTTGAATGTTTGTATATAGAGCATATTAGTCATTACAAACAGAGGACTTTGACTTTGACTTTGACTTTGTCACTTTTAAGTATAAAAGTAGTGACCTACCTTTTCCGAAAAATATTTAAAAAGATACACCTGCACCATATGGATTATTGGCAGGTATCCTCAGCAAAGCGCAAGCTTTTTTATACTGGGCTCGTATCTTTTCAGCCATGTCCAATATATCATGGTCCTCGGAATTGGTTTGTGGGAATACTTCTATAAGCTCTTTAACTTTGGTCAGTTGGTTCAATACTTTTTCCGAATGGTTTGTGTTAGCACTTTCATTTGTGTTTAAATGGTAGGTTATTGTGCCTAAGTAGTAACCTGAAAGTAAAATTGGTTTTGTTTAATATCTGGTTCACTGAGGCAATGTGATTTTTTAAAGTTTCATTGAAGCTTACCTAATTCTTTGCCCAACTCTGCACCTCTGTGGTAGCCTAAGTGATAACCTTCAGGGTTCCCCGCCTCCTTACCGGCTTTGAGACCTTCTTCAAAACTATTTTTGTGTTCAGTTTCCTCATTGACAAAAATATCCTCTAGAATGTCATTATAATCTCTTTCACCGGCCATTTATATCAACGTTACTAGTAAGGGTTTTTACGGGGTTTGATATTTAACTTACTACAATACTGACGGCACATTAAGAAATCAAATAAGGAAAGTTTATGTTAAATTTGAGGTTATTTCCACAAAGTTCATTTAAAAAGCACTCACAGAAACTTTTACTCAAATTAACTGTTCGTCAAATAATCCACGGTTAGAACTGTTTCTAAAAACAGAAATTCACAGTACATTTAATTTATAACCATTAGTTTTTGATCCGCGCGCACAGGGAATTATTTACACAACTATTTATTTGACAGATAATGACAGACAGATTGTCATTTTTTTTTTAATTCATCCCATAAGGGATAGGCAAAGGAACTGAGTCCATACAGCCACGTCTGATGTGTTTTGTAAATTTCTGTATATTAAAGTCCTGTCACCGTCAGGGTTGTCAGTCTGTCCTAGTCACGTCCTGTCAGCTGCTCATGCCTTCCGTAAAGCGATAGTGTACTTTACGGAGAGCTACGGCGAGCAGCAGCCCGCAGATACTTGGGGGTCACAAACAGAGGGAATACACGTTTTCATTTGAATTCTTCATTTGCTGGGCACTTTCACGTTATTTTGTTGTATAATACACTATCTTTATTATCCACCAAACAACATTAAGCACAGAAACTAAAATTCAATTAACGACACGATCCACTCTCATCGGTTTCCCGCCAAATTCCGACAGATTGACAGACATGACAGTGTTGGAATGTGTTTTGAAACCATGCTGATGAACTTTATGACATCATCACGTCACAGGTAAACTGCTAAAAACTAAAGATTGCATAATAATAATTTGGATTAGTATTGCAGTTGCAGTTGCTATGTAACGAAGTTAAAATTTAATGATATAAACAGTCTAAACAGACAAGTAAAATTGGTGTAGCCTTGAACTACAATCAGATAACTATTGCACAATTAAAACGCTTTAAACGCTACCAAGTGACCTTCTGACATTGACAGAAGCAGAACATAGTAAAGAAGTAAAGTGCCGTGGAATATGGCGGGAAACCGATGAGAGTGGATCGTGTCGTTAATTGAATTTTAGTTTCTGTGCTTAATGCTGTTTGGTGGATAATAAAGATAGTGTATTATACAACAAATTGACGTGAAAGTGCCCAGCAAATGAAGAATTCAAGTGAAAACGCGTATTCCCTCTGTTTGTGACCCCCAAATATCCGTCGGCTGCTGCTCGCCGTAGCTCGCCGTAAAGTACACTATCGCTTTACGGAAGGCAAGAGCAGTTGACAGGACGTGACTAGGACAGACTGACACAACTCTGACGATGACAGGACTTTAATATACAGAAATTTACAAAACACATCAGACGTGGCTGTATGGACTTAGTTCCTTTGCCTATCCCTTATGGGATGAATTAAAAAAAAAAAGTAAAGTGCCTGTGCAGAGTAGAATAAAAAAAATTGACAGTTCATCATCTCATGTTGGTAGCATTGTTGTTTTTACGCGAATGTTGGCACTGAAAGGTTGTAAACCTCCTCAAAAAGTGTTGTATGAAGTTCCCTCTCTTAAAACGTAGTGATTATATTCTCTTTGAGTACGCGTGCGAGATTTAAGCTAAGTGAAAGCGAATGAAATAACTCATTTCTATCAGTGTAACTAATACGTGATAATGAGTAGAATAATCACCACTGCCGAAGTGAAAAAGCACAATGACAAGGACAGTGTGTGGATGATAATTCACAACGATGTCTACGATGTTACGAATTTCTTAGACGAGGTAAATAATAGAATAATACACATTTTGTGGCTGTAATTATAGTTACATTTTTATGGTTAGATCTTCAAATAGTAATAAGAATCACGTGCCGGTATGTATATAGTGATGTAACGGTTTTAATGGTTTTAATTACTCTCTGATTGTAAGTAACTTACTTGTTGCTATTTTTTCTAAAGAAAAAGAATGGGAAGTAAAGGAAAATGCTGTTTTTATGATGCTTTTCCTATTCTATTTCTAATCTTCTGAGGCTTTCGCGCCTTCCCCCATACCTTCCTTAATAAATAAATCATCAAATTATCTTTTTTTAAGTTTTTGGTTGCACTGTTTAAATGTCATAATTCCTCATTAAGTATAGAATGAGAAAGTGTAATTTGAGCTTTTCCACATTAATTATTTTATTGTTTTGTATTTTCAGCATCCTGGCGGTGAGGAAACGTTGCTGGATTCAGCTGGCAAGGAAGCCACGCAGGACTTCGAAGATGTTGGACACAGTGAAGATGCGAGGTAAGAGGGTTGTATTAACTAAATATTACCACGGAATAGTTAATGAATGTAAGACTAATTAAAGTTGTTACTATGCCTTTCTATGTATCACAGTGGGGCTAGCATGGGTGTTATTTTGTTGCTGCCAGCTCAGTGCATATTTCACTAATTCAATAACTAAGAAAGTGATGCACAGGTGAGGAAACGGTGCACATGCTAGACATTCTACTTTACTTTCTCTTTAGCAACTTTCACAATATTTACCCTTTAATTCCAATTTATCTATTCATTCATCTCACCATGCCATTTTAATGGAAGATACATTTGACAACCATTCTAATTATCTCAATGGTTAATGTTTCAGAGAGCTGATGAAGAAATACAAGATTGGAACGTTGCCAGCTGAGGAGCATAACCAAGCTCCCATGGTCCCTGAGCCAGCTGTGGCAACCTGGTAAGTGTTTTTAATAAATAATAATATTACTTGCGGGTGTCCATGGGCGGCGGTGATTGCTTTACATCAGGTGACCCGCCTGCTCGTTTGCCCCATCTTTTATAAAAAAATAAAAAATATGTATTATTCTGAAACATGTCAGACCAAACTCAACTTAAATACATGAGTGATTTGTTTATCTCACTGGTAAGTGTTTATGTGAAATTTGAACCAAAAGTCAGCAAGCACTAAGGACCACCGCCATACCGCAATAAAATAAAATAAATTTATTGATCCATTCATTGTCTAGAGAATGTTGTTACTTAATCTGTGGCAAACGTCAAAATTGACTGCAGTGGGAAGTGACAGGTGGGGTGACAAATGAAAAAACCTGTCAGTTCTAAATAACAGGACTAAATAATAGCCGAAAAAATGAGAGCAATTTAATTTAATCCACCGCAAAAGCAACATACGGCTGCTTTCAACCAGCGGACCATAATGGCGGACAAAAAGAAAGGGGATGAAGGAGGAATCATAAACACGTACTGTCTTTGTATTATTTATAAATTGTCAAGCCTCGTTTACTGTACGGGCCGGACTGTATAGACCCGCACTTTTTGGGGTTCAAAATAAAACGCGACGCTTTCGGCTTCTGATCGGATCCGTAGAAGAGGTTGTTTCCAGAGAGATGGCTGGCTGACGACTGTGAGAAGACTCCGAGACGACTGACTTCCCAGCGCCGCGCGGGCTCTATTTATACTGCTCGGGCGAGAGCGGGGGCCCGGGGCGCCGGGTTCGTTTGTCCTTCTCACACTCGGGCGAGCGTGGGGGCCGGGGCCGGATCCGATACTATTTTATTTCTCTTTCTATTACTATCTATTTACATGTGCTTAGCCTATTTTTTCTATACAATATTTATTTATCTATTATAATATAATCTTATCCTATCTTAAACTATAATTACAAACTAACTGGACTGCGCTGTCCCGCACATTTCTCCCGCCGTTCATCGCCGTGGTGATGAAGTTTCTTCCGCGTGCTGGACCGCAGTCGACTGGTGCACCGCCGTAGGCAGGACAGCCAGTTTCTTTGTGGGGCGTCGAAGCACGCCGCCCTTGGTCGCCACGTCCGCAGCTCGCACGATGCCGTCGGCACCGGGGTACGTGGCGGTGACGATTCCCCGCGGCCATGTGTTGCGTGGAAGGGTTTCGTCGACGATAAGGACTAGATCGCCGACGGACAGCGCGGGGCCGCGCCCTTGCGGCTCCCGCCGGTGTTGGAGTTCTGGGAGATACTCCCGTATCCATCTCGCCCAGAACAGGTCGGCGAGTCTTTGTGATGTGCGCCAGGTGGCGCGTCCGACGGTATCACTTTCTTCGAAGGTCCCAGGTGTCGGTGCCCAGGCAGAGCCCCCGAGGAGAAAATGATTCGGCGTGAGTGCCTCAGGGTCGTTTGGGTCCACCGACACGTGGGTCAGTGGCCGGCTGTTGACCGTAAATTCGGCTTCGGCCAACAGCGTGATGAGCGTCTCTTCTTTAGGGTGCCGCTCGTGTAGCGTCACCTCTAGTGCGGCTTTGGTTGCCCGCACCAATCTTTCCAGGGCTCCGCCCATGAACGGGGCTCCCGCGGGGATGAAGCGCCAACTGATGTGTCTTCGCACCGCCTCTTCCTCCGTGGCGGTGTCTTCTTAGTTCCTTATCGGCGCCCCTTAGGTTAGTCCCGTTGTCGGACCAGATCTCTGTAGGACATCCGCGGCGTGCGATCATGCGTCGTAGTGCCATGATCGCGGAGTCCGTTGTCAAAGAGTGCGCCATTTCTAGATGTATGGCGCGGGTTGTGAGGCATGTGAATAGAGCTACGTATCTCTTCTGGTGGCTGCGGCCCACGGTGACACTTAGTGGGCCGAAGTAGTCGACCCCGGTGTAGCTGAAGGGCCTCTGGTGATGTGCGAGGCGGCAGAGTGGATGGTTTCCCGTGGGTGGTGTTGGTGGCACGGCCCGCCTTATGCGGCAGGGCAGACAACTGTGAACGACTTGGCGTGTCGTGGGTCGCAGACGAATCACCCAATACTTCTGTTTCACTTCGTTTACAGTAGGTTCCACTCTTGCGTGGCTGAGTTTCCTGTGAATGTAGTCTATCAGCAGTCTTGCTATTCTATGTCGGCCATCTATGACGGGTGGTCGTTTGGCTTCTTCTGCGATGCCTATTGCGGCGGCGATTCTGCTCTTCAACACCATTAGGTCGTTGTCAATGGCGACTGCTATTGTCTTCAGTTTGCTATTAGCCGGCAGAGGTTGGTTAGCTCGCAGGGCTTTTAGCTCTTCGACGAAAGTTTGTTCTTGAGCCGCTTGCAGTAATATTTTTTCGGCACGTTGCAGCAGGTCAACGCTAACTTTGATGAAGTTACGCGTCGGAGTCGTTGGCGGTATTCGATGTTCTATATTCCTCGTGGTGGGTGCAGCTTGATGTCGCCAATCGGGATCTGACTTGCTATTCGCCTTCGTTCTCTTGTAGTTGACTATTTCTGTTCTTCGGCAGAGTTCTATAAATTGCAGAACTCTAGCTGTCGCTCCTCTTAATCTTTCCCATTTCGAGAAACGGCTTGCCTCAGGAACTGCTTCGCTTGCAACTATCGCAACATTTTGGTGTGTTGCAAAGTTGGTTCTTTCTTCATCAGTCAGGATGGGCGTCTCTTTGTCTGCTGATGAAGGCAAGACCTTTTCTTCTGGCCACTCTTCCGGTGGCTGACGCAGAAAGGCTGGGCCCTCGTACCATCTATGATTCTCTGTAAAGTTCTCTGGTACGTCCCGGGTTGCATCGTCCGCAGCGTTTAAATTCGTTGGTATCCATCGCCATTCGTTGACTTTACTGGTCTCTTCTATTGCAGCTATGCGGTGTGCAACGAACGGGCGATAGGTGCGTGAGCCGCTGCGGATCCAGTGTAGCACTGTCTTGCTGTCCGTCCAGTAGATGGTGCTGTCTATTCGTTGTCTATGTTCTTTTTTCACTACTTCAGCCATGCGCGTGCCCATTACTGCTGCTTGGAGCTCCAGTCTCGGGATCGATGTGAGCTTCAATGGGGCGACGCGCGCTTTGGCTAGCACTAGCGATGTGTACACCCGACCGTCGGGTTGTTCGGCGCGCCAATACAGCGCCGCGGAGTAGGCTGACTCGCTGGCGTCTGTCATTACGTGCAGCTGTAGGTTGGAGGCGTCGCTGAACCCTGGGTAAGCGCGGGGTACTGACACATCCCGTAGAGCTTTTAGATGTGTCAGCCATTCTTTCCACTGATCGGCGAGATCGTTGGGTAGTCGCTGGTCCCAATCTATGCCCCTGCGCCATGCTTCTTGTAGCAGACTCTTCGCTCTTATTGTGACCGGTGACGCGAAGCCCATGGGGTCATATAATGACATTACTATCTTTAGTGCTTCACGTTTCGTCGGCGTTCCGGTCTCGAGGACGGCTGGCGGGATGCGTGCCAGGTCCAGGTTAAAGCTTAGTTCGTCTGTTCCGGGTCTCCAGATAAGTCCCAGGACACGTTCGCTCGGGCCGCCGTCGTTGAGCTTAACGGCGTTCGGCTGTTCGGATGTGGCCTTCATGGCTATCATCACTTCCGCGCTGTTTGATGTCCAGCCGCGGAGGTTGAAGTTTCCCATCTCGTGTATCTGTTTGACGGCAGACGATGTGTCGATGGCTTCTTTCACTGTCTTGAAGCTATCTAAGTAGTCATCGACATAATGATTTTCTATTATTGCCGTTGCGGCTCTATTATCTATGTTTCGATGCTTCATGGCGTTGAAATTCTTTACGTATATCGCAATTGATGGAGAACACGTCGCTCCGAAAATAAGCGACGTCATTCTATATTCGGTGGGTGGCGTGTCGCCTCGCTCTGCTCCTCTCCACAAATATCTTAGTGCGTCTCTATCTTCTTCTCGCACTTTGACTCGCATAAACATCTCTGCTATGTCGGCTGTTACTGCCACCGCATGTTGTCGGAATCGCATCATAACACCCGGCAGCGACTGCAATAAATCTGGGCCGGACATTAGGTGATCGTTGAGTGACGTCCCCTTTGTTTTTGCCGCCGCATCGTGCACCACCCTGAACTTGTTGGGTTTCAGAGGGTTAATGACTCCGAAGTGAGGTAGATACCAGGTTCGTCCCGGCGTTGTGGTAGCGGGAGCTGGCTCGGCGTACCCCTTCGTCACGAGTTCTTCCATTTGTGTTGCGTATTTCTTGCGTAGTTCTGGATTCTTGTCTATCTTCTTTTCAACGCTGTGGAGGCGGCTGAGCGCGTTGTCGTAATTGCGTGGCAGTTCTATTTTCTTGCTGTTCCACAGCAGGCCAGCTTCGTACACGCCCGGCTCCACTTCTCTAACTGTTGCTTCCATAATTTTTCTCGCCTTTTCTTCCGGGTCGCTCGTTGGACGCGCAGGCTGGATGGCGAGGCTATCTATTGAGAAGAATCTTTCCATCTGTTCTTCGATCGTCTCTTGCTTTTCGTGCAAGAAGTTTACGCACGCTCCCAGCGCACGTGTGTGTGCGCCGTGCAGGACCCACCCCAGCGGGGTGCGGGAGGCTACTGGCTGGTTACGATGGCCGCGTCGCATTTGTTGCGCCACTAACAGGTGCCAGTTATCTTGGCCTATGAGGATTTTCGGACGGCCACACGTGTAGACGAGTTGGTTTCTTATGTCCTGTAGATGACGACATTCGTTGACCGTTCCCTCGTCGACTCGCTGCGCAGATAGTGCAAGGTTCCTCATCGTTCGCGCTTGGATTGCATATTTTCGACCTGCGCCTGTTAGTTCTATCTTCACTCGCTGACTCCGTTTTTGTTCAAAAGTGGAGTCCGATATGGCATCAATGCGCAGAGGGTCAAGCGGTCCCTCCGCTCCGACGTCCTCGGCCAGCTGGCTATCTATGAGGGTGACCGTTGAGCCGTCGTCGAGCAGGGCCCAAGCTTCTTTCGTGCCCAGAGGCCCGGACACTTTTACTGGTAAAATCTTCAGAAAAGAGTGTGGTCCGCAAGCCCATGCACAGGTCACTGTTTCAACTGGCGTTTCCTTCTTGTTGTCGCAGACTTTCTTCACGGTGACCTCTTCGTCTGTGTGTAGAAGCGTGTGGTGCCATCTCTCGCAACCGTCGATCGCACATTTCCTTGCTTTGCACGTGTGTGCATATTTTCTATATCGCAAGCAACGAAAACATAGTCGCTTTTCTTTCGCAAATTCCCAGCGCTGTGCGGGCACCGCTTGTGTAAACTTTGCACATTCGGGGGCGGTGCTGTGAGTTCCGTGGTTGCACACTGGACATTGTTTGCGTTCTATGGCAGCAAGCGTTCGATGCGTTGGCGGCCGGCGCTCTTGATACTGCGGTTGCGCCGACTGTACTATTTCTGGCGGAGCGAACGGCGCGCAGATATCAGCCTCTCGCTGTAGGAAGCGGGAGAGTTTCAGCAGGTCAGGCTCTTCTTGAGGTTGGCCCGCCACAAATTCGAACCATCTATATCGCATGTTCATGCCGAGCTTCTCTGTCACGTGTTTCGTGACTTCCGGGTTGTACATATAGTGGGCTCTATCCAAAGCGCGTAGCGTAGCCACTATATTACACACTTTATTCGCGAATATGCAAATGTCTCTTGGGTTGTCCGTTGGCCGCGGCAGCGACCGCAAGCGTTCCAACTCGGCGAGCGCGATGGCGTCGGGACGCCCGAACCGATTTTCCAATACTTTAAAAATGTCACTTGCACATGCACCACTTATCAACAGTTCTTCTATCGCTTCGCGCGCACGTCCTTTTACACTGTTGCGAAGTCTATAAACGTTTTCACTATCACTGAAACTATTCACTGTATCTATATATGCTTTCCTGAACGAAAGCCAGTATTGGTACGAGCCCATAAACACTGGTAAGTCCACAGGTTTCCGCTGTTGCTGCTGGCCCGCGGTAATGGCCATGGTGATGGCCGTCGTGAGGTCGGCAAGCGGGTTAGGAGGCCGCTGCATGACCTGGACTGCTCCCGCCGGTGCTTGCATTCCGTTCAGCGGTATGGCACTATGTAGCTGCTGCCTCGGCGTCGCTGCGGCACCGAGCCACACGCCTGGTGCAGGCTGGGGCGCTGCGGCTTGGTTGTTGCGGGTGCCGAGCTCCTGCTCAAGCGTCGCGGTATTGGCGGGGTCGCCCCCCGTCGGTGGCATGTTGGCCCCGAGCCTTTGCCCGGGCGCCGTCGCGGGACTTCTTTCCGCGTGCAGTTGTTGCTGATGCTGCTGCTGTTGCTGTTGTGCGCCGAGCCATCGCTCCAGCGCCATCGAGTTGGCAGGGTCGCCCCCTGCCGGTGGCACGTAGGCGCCGGGCTCCGGCCCGGGCGCCGCGAAGTTGGCGGGGACGCCCCCCGCCGGTGGCATGTAGGCGCCGGGCTCCGGCCCGGGCGCCGCGAAGTTGGCGGGGACGCCCCCCGCCGGTGGCAAGTAGGCGCCGGGCTCCGGCCCGGGCGCCGCGAAGTTGGCGGGGACGCCCCCCGCCGGTGGCATGTAGGCACCGGGCTCCGGCCCGGGCACCGCGAAGTTGGCTGCGTCATGCTGCCTGGGTGCAGGAATTGGAGACCTGTGTCCCGAGACCCTCGTACTTTGGTCGACCCAATCCTGCACCCTTCTCGCCCGGTTGGGCTCTTCGGCCGTGTCTTCAACGACCGTGTCCTCGTCCTCGCTGTCCTCATTTTCTATAGTTGCGAGTTTCGCTCTTGCCAGCTCCATCTGTAGCCTGATCAGCTCTTGTCGCACTATTGCAGCGCGATATGCCTTGCTGCTCTTCTTCTTGCGCGCTGACGATGTAGCAGCGAGGTCGCTCTTCTCACTCGGCGGCGGCGGTGGCGCGAACGTGCCGGGGCCCGCAGGTGATCCCAGTGCGGCGTCCGCCCGCGGGGTCGCAACCCCGAGGTTGATAGCCAACAACAGTGCAGCCGTTGCCCGCGCGTCGAGTGGTCTGGCCACCACGGTAGGAGTGGTGCTTCTTGGCGGTTGAGTCGTCGCTGTGACCGCCGACGGTGGTGGTGGCGGAGGTGGAGGTATCGGTGTCGGCCCCATGCGTGTGCTCTCTGCGGCGGTCCGTGTGGAGACTGCAGACGTAGTCGCGGAATCGGCGGTGATGCCCGCAGACTCGGACGGCGTCGTATAGGCGGCGGCTGTGATGCCGCTCGACGCAGACTCGCCTCTTCTTCCGACGGAGCGCGTTACCGGCATCGCGAAACTATCCGGTTCGACTGGACCAATGTACGGGCCGGACTGTATAGACCCGCACTTTTTGGGGTTCAAAATAAAACGCGACGCTTTCGGCTTCTGATCGGATCCGTAGAAGAGGTTGTTTCCAGAGAGATGGCTGGCTGACGACTGTGAGAAGACTCCGAGACGACTGACTTCCCAGCGCCGCGCGGGCTCTATTTATACTGCTCGGGCGAGAGCGGTGGCCCGGGGCGCCGGGTTCGTTTGTCCTTCTCACACTCGGGCGAGCGTGGGGGCCGGGGCCGGATCCGATACTATTTTATTTCTCTTTCTATTACTATCTATTTACATGTGCTTAGCCTATTTTTTCTATACAATATTTATTTATCTATTATAATATAATCTTATCCTATCTTAAACTATAATTACAAACTAACTGGACTGCGCTGTCCCGCACATTTACGTTCTCGGTTTAAGATGCTACCTTTGGGGGCGGAGTTTATGCACCCAAGCGAGACAACGCTATTCAGTAACACGTGTGTCAATAGAGAGAGGGCTAGTTAAAATGCGCTCCGTCCTGCATAGCGCAGCGCTCTGGACCCCTGGATCTTACAGTCAAACTTCAAAAAAATTATAAAAGTAGTACTTCTATATATACCTATAAAACAGTACCGTGACTGACTGACTAATTGACAGACAACGCACAGCGTAAACCGCTGGATCTAGAGACTTCGAATTTGGCAAACATAATACCTTGAGTATCCCTAGATGTGCACTAAGAAGGGATTTTTCGAAATTCCCACGGGATAGGGAACTAGCCCACTTTTTATAATATTTTACGGGGGCAAAGCCGCGGGGCTTGAGCTAGTATTTACATATAGGCGTGAAGTAATATTTTTCAAATCACTAGCTTGGAAAGGTTTCTTTAACATTCGAAATCTTCGCGCAAAAGCACTTTTCCGCTGAAAAAGTTCTTGAAATTTGAACGTGAAGATGGTCGTGAGTCAAGCGTTACTTCCCGGCTTAAGAAATTTTTGCCCCCCCCTCCGGGCTAAAAGCTGATTACGCCACTTACGCCCTTGCTCATGATTTTTATAGTCCTTGACTTACAGCAATTTTTTTTTAGCATTCAAACTTACAAATGGTACATTCTCGCTTTGCTTGGAGCAATCGCCATTGGAGTAATAATTAAGAAGAAAATGGATTGAACTGTTACTGCGTTGAAAGCAGCCTGCAGGGTCCAATTTTGGACTGGAGACACCTGAGTTGTCCCACAGCATATAAAGGTCCACGATTTAGTTCCCAGCTTGTTCAGTAGTCTCTTTCTTGTTAAACTAGTTTGAAAGGGACACAGCGGGAAAGTGAGACGTAACGTTCTGAAAGTACAGAACGATTATTGAAGCTGAACGTATGCCGTCAGAAATATTGCCTCGTATACAGTGATACCTAGTTAGCTTGATAATTCTTGTAACAACGCAATAAGAAGCCAACACGAACTGAAGTGTTCCCCTAATACTGAAATAAACCTTACCTATACTCGATGTTTGTGTTTCACTGAATCGTACATTAGGGTGGCAGAATCTCGTGCTAGGTTCGTCCGGATCGCTACCGCCATTTTACCCTATAGACTGCCGCTAAGAAGCAACTGTTGTGCTCCGGCGTGGAGAGAACAACAGTCGGGGAAATTATCTTTGCCCTCTAGGTTGGCAACGCATCTGCAATCCCTCTGGAGTTGGTATCTATAGCTGGCGGTCGGCGGTGATCACTTACCGACAGATGGCCCACTGGCTCGTTTACCTTCCTATCCCTATTAAAAAAAGACGATTCACACTAAGAATGTGTTGGAGGATCACGATAGAGGGATCTCTCTTCAGGCAGATGTTATGCCTAGAGACCGAAGTCCTGGTAGCAGAGCGTTCTCCCACATTGGTGACCCCGACGCGAAAACCAATGTGGGGGGTCGTTGTGGGTCGTTAGAAAGTCTAAGTTGGTACTCCTACTGAATGACAGATGGCTCTAGGGTCGCTGCACATGTTTAGGAGTCAAACGTGTATGTTTACTTACATAACATTATGTGTTTTAATTCATACTTGCCGTGGCAATCTAGTGGTTCGACCTATGACCAATCAAGCAGAGGGTCCAGTGTTCGAGCCCTGGCACGCACCTCTAAGTATTTCGGAATTTACATGCGAAAGTACATTTGTAATTTATCTTGAACTACATCGAGAGAAAACCTGCATATTACTTTTCATAAGGTGACCCGCCTGCTCGTTTGCCCCCTGTTATACAAAATAAAGGCTCACTGCGACATGGCTGTACTGCGGGTCTCAACTGCAACTGTTTCTGGGTATGAAAGTATTCAAAAGAGACGTTGAAAAATCAAGGATGCTGCTATCAAATATTTTTGTGAAACAATCTAGAAGATAAGTCGGTGTAAGTGATAATGATAACGACAACATCCTCAATCTGGTCTCTGGTCTGTTATCTTATCTCCCCATCCTTCTCTTGTCGCGCTCTGTATAGGTTGGTATTAGTACTATTTTAATTACCTAGTTTATACTACTTATTATGTTCATTTTATAAACAAATACCCAAACTAGCGTAGGTTTACAACGCTGGTTTCCAATGCGTTCTATTGGCCAACCTGACCGCCGTATGGAGTTGTCAGTTTGCGTATGAAGAGAACTTAGTACCGAAATAACGTCATACAGTACCACATCTCATATATACTACTTGAAATTTGTGGCTGAAACAGCTCGTCCCAATCTGTCTCCGAATTAAAAAGAAAGCAAACATTGAAAACAAACAATCAAATTTCTAACGCTGTCATTTAAATAGGCATTTTAAATCGCGTAAATAAAATGAATGTAAATCAAATAAGTTAAACGAATTTGTGCAGCTATAAATTCTAGTGTTTAAACGAAAGACCAGGAGCTGGAATGGACGGAAGGAAAGCAGCGGCAAAGAAGAGTCCAACCACTCCGTTATTACTATTCTATTTTATTTTCACGATTTCTTCGCCTCATCATCATTTCACTCTGAACATATAGCAAGCACAGTGTAAAGAGATTAGGCTTAGGCTCATTAAACCCACCTTCCCGAAATGCGCACTTCATCTAAAATTGCACTTGTTTAGAAAGATCACTTTCTCGGAAGGTGCACTGTCTCAAAAAGTGCAATTAGCAAGTACACTTTCTCAGATGGTGCAGTTTTCCAGAAGGTACCTACACTTTTCCAAGAGAGGCGTTTCAAATCCGCCATCAAAATTGGAAAACGAGGTCATTTTGATTTCGCACTACATACAGGTAACCGAGGGATGATTTATTTTTTCAATGCATTATAGCCGTGTGGGGTTGCATTTATATAAAAGGTACATGTCAGTGTAGGTACATTTAGGGAAAGTGCGTTATGGGAAAATTTTCATTTTGGAAAGTGTGCATTTTGGAAAAGTGGACCTACATTCTTGGGACATGCACTTACGGAGATAGTGCCCTAATTGGGCAAGTGTAGGTTTTGGGAGTGTGCATTTTGTAGAAAGTGCACTTTTTTATGAGCCTAAGTCGGTTATAACAGTGATCCAACGCCTTTGATGTCTGCGTAAATGCCGATACCGCAACCGCAAGGCTACAGCTGCAGCCGTCTTCCTAGTTACTAACAAAAATGGGCAGTGGCGTGGTATGCAACTGGGGTTCGCCCCCCGCCCCTCGCCCCGCACCCCCGCACGATTGCCCTGTCTAGACGGCTTCGTCGGACGACTGTATTGGTTGATAAGCTGTGCCTATAGTCTGCGCGGAACTCATGCGCTCCCTAGGTGGAAGCTCAACATCAGGATGCCATCGACTCTACCTACCTTAGACCCTCAAGTCTAGGAAGAGTAGGTATTTATTTTCTACCTAAAGAGAACTCGCGACGACTTCCACGCAGACACAGCGCACGCAGCGCACGCAGCGCAGGCGCAGGTCGTTCCCAATATTCAATATGTTTTTCTCTTAGTGAAATAAAACACGTCTTATATACGTGAGTGATCCGTTTTTATTTCACTATGATTGAGTCTCACGGTAGTTTCATGTTAAAAGTATTTTTCTCTTGTCTAGCGATCTACTGACGATATCTATCTTCATAAATATTCCTCTTTATTTTCGCAGAGTTGGCAAAAGCTGCCATGGTTGCAAGGCAGAAAGGTCAATATTTACTTTCTTTTAATGTTTTTCATTATCCTATATTTTTTATTAGTTTGCCACATTAGAGAAAATATTTTTGTCAGCGTAGAATTCGGTTTGGTATCGCTATTATTTTTCTACGGAACTGTGTAATTTTCCAGGATGCACAGGACCCCATGTCCGTCTCCGGGTCAAGGTTAATATATGTGTAAAATTTCATCCAAATCTGTGCACTCCTGCAGCCGTGTGCCCTTTACGCGTAATTGAACCTCAAGCAAATCAAACAACTTTAGAAAGTCGCGTTTAATATTAAATAAGAATAACCAATTAAGTAACAGTAATGCATTTTTTTCGCAGAGTTACCAAAGACTGCGACGAATGCACCCCAGGAAGGTTAATTATTTTCTTTTTATATACAGACTTATATTCTTTTGATCTTTATATTTTTACAAGTCTGTCACGTTAGATAAAGTCTTGATAAAGTGATTATTGACAGAAGTAGGTACACTTAATTATCGAAGACATTAGTCTTCTTAATGCCAATTATCGAAGACATTAGTCTTCGATAATTGGCAACATTTCATTACTTTGTTGACTTTTTTTTCGTAACTTAACAGCTGTCCGCACTTACCGCCAGGCCTCCCGGCCACTAAAGAAAACAAGACTTGGCGAACCTTTGATGGCAGCCCCACAAGGTCATCCTTTTTTTTCTTTCCTTAACCTTTTCAACGCCACAAGGACGCTTAACAGCGTCATGAGCCGACGTGCCTACGACGCCACTAACGCTTATAGGCGTCCGGCTGCACAGTGCAAATGCGACCTATGAACGTATGCTTAAGGTTCAAGTCCGCGTTGACGTTATGCCAACTTGGCGTGTGGATGACAACTTTTGTATGCGTCGTTGGCGTTGGCGTTAAATAAATAGGCACCTGTCTGTAAGAAAGTGTAGAGCTACTATAGAGTAGATAATTATATGAGATAGAAGCGAGAGGGGCGCTCTGTATCTTTATTGACATGGGATCTGCATCTAGTTTCTTAAGCGAAAAAATAGTCCATAGCTACTCGCTTTCGCGCCGGCGGGGGGATTACCTAAGGCAGCCGGCGAGTACCTACCAAGAAGAGAGTATTTTTTGAAAACTGATTTCACTAACTAGGCATCACTCCATTACTTAATGATATACCCGCTTATTCATGAACGCTTGTCAAGCTTCTGTTAACTTAGCAATCTTGTATTTATCTGTTACTTTAATATTTGCCTTTGCCAAACAAAGACAAACGATTGCTAAGTTAACAGAAGTTTGACAGGCGTTTATGAATAAGGGGGTTACTCCCTTATTCATGAACTTTACGCAACAGGTCCAATAAATCGTCTAAGACCCGAGTTCCCATTGACCCACAACCATCGGGGCACTTAGAAAGCATTGTCGTACCCCTACCAGTGGAAAGAGGGTTAGACTATTTTTGTTATTAACTGGGTCAATCAACTTTTTATTGCCATAGAGATGTCCCCTGAGTAACTCGTCCAAAATAAGATTTTCTAAGCCACCACTCTATCAAACGTTAGGAGTTTCGACAGTTATATGTCAATTCCTTCATGCTTCATCTCTTAAGGCGCCGTAGGTTCAGTGAAAAATATCGTGTCAGGGGGTGACGCCCCCGCGAGCGCGGGAAGCGCCCCGCGCGTCTCCCGCCGTGCGCGCCTACAGTAAGAATACACAGTACAGATATTAACAGTATTGCATCCAAGCAGCAATAATTATTTGTTATGCAAGGCTGCAAAGTTATTGTTTGGTGCGAGTGCTTGTATTGAAACCCGAGTAAGGGAAGGATTTTAAGATTCTGAGTGCAGCGAGGTTTGAAGGCATGAGATGCAAAACAAACTTTGCAGCCGAGCGAAACTCACAACTTTTCATCTCACTACAGCAAGGCAAATGGTAGATGAGAGAAAAATATGTAATGGTTAAAAAAAAATTGTGATCCAAAATGGCGGACGATATTTGACGTAATTGGCAATTAAAGAAAGTCAACAAACAATCAAATTTGCGTTCCACCTCCGCCATACTGCATTCTAAATATAATGGCAGATTAGTTATCATCGGAGACCGGAACCGAATTTTTCGTGTCAAAAGTGACAAACTGTCATCCACCATCTTGGATTAAAAAAATTATGCCAAAGTTGAGCGCACCAAGGTCAAATTATACGAAATCGACACCATGAGTATTTTTTGTGTTAAAAGTGACAAAGTGTCATCCGTCATCTTGGATCCAAAAATGAACGTCAAATTTGAGCGCACCCAGGTCAAATTACACGAAATCGACACCAATGAGTATTTATTGTGTCAAAAGTGACAAACTGTCATCCGCCATCTTAGATCCAAAAAATGGTGCCAAATTTGAGCGCACTGAGGTCAAATTACTTTCACGAAATCGACACCCATGAGTATGTTTTGTGTCAAAAGTGACAAACTGTCATCCGCCATTCTAGATCCAAAAAATAGTGCCAAATTTGAGCGCACCGAGGTCAAATTACACGAAATCGACACCCATGAGTATTTTTGTGTCAAAAGTGACAAACTGTCATTCCGTCACCTTGTATTCAAAAATGAATGTCAAATTTGAGCGCACCGAGGTCAAATTACACGAAATCGACACCTATGAATATTTTTTGTGTCAAAAGTGACAAACTGTCATCCGCCATCTTGGATCCAAAAAATAATGCCAAATTTTACCAAACCGAGGTAAAATTATATAATTTAACTTCGGTTTGGTAAAATCCATGGTCAATTTTTATGTTAAAAATATCAAACCATCATCCGCCATCTTGAAGCCAAAAAATTTTTTCTACCATTGTATATTTTTCTTCCTTCTACCATTTTCCTCGCTGGAATTCGCTTCAATTGAATTATAAAATCCTTCGCTTGCTCGGGTTTGAAAACAATCTCTAACGCCTAACATTAGCTTTGAATATTTATTTATTTATTTTATACGACAAGGAGGACAAACGAGCAAGTTGGTCACCTGATGGTAAGTAGTCACCACTGCCCTTAGCCACCCGCAACCTCTGGGGGTTTGCAGATGCGTTGCCAACCTAGAGAACTAAGATGAAATACCTCTTGTGCCCGTAACTACACCGACTGTCTTTATCTCCACACCGGAACACAACAGTGTAAGAACTGCTGCTTAGCGAGTAGGATAGTGGTAGCGATCCGGACGGACCTCCACAAGGTACTACCACCCGCAAGGTAATACTACCTACTAGTAGTAGTATTGTAGTTAATAGCACTACCACTATCCCTATTATTTTTGTCTTACGCGAGTCGCACAGGTTTACATCTACCTGCCGTACTGCATTTCACCTACCTATTATTTATTCTGTGATTTTACTTTCCGTATCGCATTTGTTATTCTAGCATTCGATCTAGCTGTCATAAGGTGATTTCGGCTCCTGCGTTTTCTTTTATTTTATTTATTCCTCTTGATAAAGAGTATTTTTTTCTTATATTTGCATTTAGCGGCGCGGATTTAGGGTCCATGCCGCGCGACACAGGTCCTACCTCGATCGTAGCTCGCGCGGTACTGAGCGCCGACGGCCGGTGCCCGTCGACGAGCGGGATCGCGGTTTTCATTGTTTTTAATTTTTTTTTTTATTATTTCTAATCGACGGAGGCCCTCGAAAATAAAATTATGCAATTTTTGATACTATTTCCATGCTAGTAGCAGGTTAAAAAAAATTGTTTCGATATATTATAACGTGTAATTAGAGGTGTGTTGGCGATTTTTTTTCTATCGAGCGAAAAATGCTAAATCATGTTTCGAATCGACGCTGGCCCTGCAGAAAGGTCTCAAGATTACTGTTTTTTTTTTTTCATATTTTTTGGAAGTCATATTGTTATAGAATAGGTGCCTCAAAATGTTTCAAAAACTCTGTTCGATGAACCCACGGCGCCTTAAGCATGCAAATCCTAACTTTCGGGGCAGCGGGGTTTTAGAAAATCATATTTTTGACGAGTTGTCCAGCGGACATCTCCATGGAAACCATGACACTTAAAAGTTGGTTGACCGAACTATCAATTTGTATACAAACTTGTTTGTTAATTCTATTACTTACCTTTAGTTTGTTCATTTGTAATTTTTTTTGTGATTGATTGTTTTTATTGAATAAATATTAAATTTGTATAACCAAATAGAGGGGTGTTATAAGTTTGACATGTGTATCTGCATAAAATATGGGTGTATCTGTCTGTGGCGTTATAGATCCCAAACGGATGAATAGATTTGGACTAATCGAAAGCTTGTTTAATCGAGATGGTTCTCAGCAAATTTTCATTAAAATCGATCAAGATGTTTTTGAGATATTGAACTTATTTATAAGTGAAAATGTCGAGGGGTTTTCTACTTTTTGTCAGCATTTTAATGACTAGTGTTTCAGAAAAACGTTACGCTCCAAAAAATGCGTAGATATACCTTGTCAAACGATTTTCCGTTTATTCTACTCCCTTAACTTTGTAGTGTGTGTTGAAATTTCCTGACTGCGTTTTGCCTGACCTTTAGAAAATAACTTGGCTGGGCAGTTTCATAACATAATTATCGCAAAAATTATTCCAAATGAATGAAATGAATGTGGCCAAAATGTAGTTTGTAGAGTCAGAGGGTTGGATCTGCTGAAGATCTAACTTTTTAACAGTGAAAATAATATGAACATTATTGAGTCCTAGCAACAAATATTACACGAAATGTTTTTTTTTAGGATCATTGTTTCATAATAAGTATTTAATGTATTTTTTTTTGTCAAGGCCTCCTCGAAAACGCGGCCATCCCTGCCAAGGAGGGTAATCAATTGTTCTATTTTTTTTTTATTCATTAACGCTCAAATTTGCTGTAAGTTAGATGTAAGTTTTGTCATTAGTTCGAAAGTACGTACACACCTAATATTATTAGCATAAGCACTATTAGAATCTTATTTTATTATTGTAAGAATCATAATTATGTATTTTCGTGTTTTATGTGTACATATTTCTTGTTTTTGTGTTTTATTTCATGTTTCCAGTGCTATTAGGGTGTTACCATAACAATCGATCGATGACGCTCGATTAGTATATCTGTCGATCAGCCAAAGCTACTACACTAATGGATTGGTGTGGTAACAGCCTTATGCTGTGAACATTTTTGGTAAATAAAGAAAACATCAATATTTGTGTGCTTAAAAACTGTATACTTAAATTAAAACTATACCTAAATTAGGCAAGGTATGTTTTATAATATATTCGCGTTATTGTTAGTTTTCATTAAGTCGTTCGATACCTTATTCTTAGTTTGTTATTATTATCCATACCGCATTATGTCTTACACCTACGCTACGTTATTTAATCGAATGCAAATTAAAATTAACTTTTCTTTCTACAGTTCAAACATGAAATGGTACATCCTGGCGTTGCTTGGAGCAATTGTCATCGGAGTCGTCATCAAGAAGAAGCTAGCGACTTAATATAGCGAGGGAGACAGACGATCAGGGGCCAAACCGTTTATTCGGCATCGGGTAGCTTTAAGCATTGCCACTAAAAGTTAGAACTAGAACTTTCTAACCCAGTGCGTACAGGTCACGGACCAACCACCCTCTAAACACCAAATGTCAGGGCGAACGTTTTCGAAACGCATATGCCCATTTGCACCTATAAATCTCTCTAGCCTCGAATCGCGGCTCACTTTCGACCAGATGACAAGCGAGATGACAAGCTATGAACCAATCACGACGCATTCCCCCGGCCCGCTCACCGCGGCTTTTTTCGTAATGATTTTCCAAGTAAATTATAGAAGATGCGGTGTCCAAAGGGTGGTTGGTCCGTGGTACAGGTGGACCACAAATATAAGTTACATCGGCAATTTTCGGCCGCGCAGACGAGTGTTGACAAATGCCGAACTAAACCGAATGTAAGCACCAATGCACTGATCTTATTGCGTTATTTAATGACAGGTAAAACTGACTGCGGTATTATTTAAATAGGTACATCGGCGTTTCGGACGCGACGTTGCGTCCATGGTCTCGAAGGGACTCAACGTCGCGTCCGAAACGTCGAGGTATTTTAATAATAGATATTTTTACGTGATTAAGTCCCGAAAGTCATGATAATATACCTAATTTGTTAGCATCTTGTATATGTTTAATAAATACATCTGTAATATACGGCCTGTGATGACTGTAAAAGCAATTTGATTATATATGACGCTTTTCACAATAAGGAAAAATACGGTGGGTGCATTTTGATATTGAAAAAGTCCATTTGCTTTTAATGAGGCGCTTTTAAAAGTTTATAGTATTTACACGTTATTGTTTTGATAGAAGTTTGATATTTTGTACATATGTTTTACATCGTTTCGCATTTATGGGTGTTGTCTAATTGTATCGGTGTCTACGTATGATTCTATTTCTGTATGATATAATATATCTATTTATTTATTGTATATGTATTATATTCAGTAGAAGATGAAACTTAGATGCGTATGCACATGTCCCTATTGAGACAATAAACTAAATTAATTGGACGATATTGTTTTATTTGAAACCTAGATTTTAAAACTGCTGTTACGACTTTTCTGGTTATGTTATACAATGACTCGACGAGTCAAACAGTTCCTTGCCTTTAAGCAAGTACCTATCTTTTAACATGAAACTACTGTGAACTGAAATTACTTAGTCGTCATCCCAATTTTAACCGTGATAGTGGATGGTCGGTGCCTTAAAGCAGCAAGGAATCACCTAATCACCACTTCAAAAAAACTTTACCGGTACTTAGCCACTGGCACTCTGTTACTCACACTGGTTCTCAGGCACTGGGTGAAAATTAGGAAAACGCATATATGCGTTTTGCTGGCAGTGGATGCGTTTATGCATCTAGTATGCGACAGCTAATTTGACACTTCGACGGTAAAATGAAACGGTCGTGTATAACATTAGGTAGGTACTTGGTAGGTACCTATACCTAGAATAACAGCCCAATCGCTTGTTAGGTAGGTATAGGTACTCCTGAAAAATAATTAAATAGCTTATCGGGGACTTAAAATCGGACCATAATAAATATACACTTAGTAGGAGTGCTAAGAGAAACCTTATATTCATTGACAGTAATATAATAAAACGCTCTCACTTTAATGACACCAGTTTATTCCGTAACGAGAACACATACACCCAATCAATCTAATACATAAAACTAATCAGGTCAGCCTGATACAACTTTAACACATACATCGGTCGTCATCTTCCTTAACAATCCTTTTTTTCTGCCCCTGTCAAAACGCCCTACAATTTCGCGCCCAAAAAGCCATCAGGCCTCCTAACCAATGTTGCTACTTGGCAAAAACTATGTTTGAATTAACTATTTGAGATAACGATATTGCTGTCAGAACATGCATTGAACCTAACAGTAAGTTTTTATTAATAATACACGTCACTCTTATCTTAGATTACATATCCGTTTTATTAAATCTCTTCACTTACAATTAGGAAATAAGGTAAAGGTACTACATTAGTTTAACTACCTACATTAAGAAATACCTACCTATTGACTGGAACTTACTTCTTCCTTTACATAATTTCATAAAATAATCAAACCATTAACAAACAATTAACCATTTATGTCATCACTACACAGCTACCAATCTATATTCTATACATACAATATTACAATTATAATTAGGTAGGTACCTATATACCGTCAAGTGGTGTTTACTTACACTTTGGAAATGACTTAAAATAGAATGGCAATAGGTTCTCGATTGAGAGATTAGGAAAAAAGGGGTACGCTACATTAAATACGAAAAACTTAATTCCGAAGTATCATTAGTCCGAATTTTCAGTAAGTATTCCGAACACCGAGTTCCGCCGTAGTTGTAGGTAAGTAAGTAAGTACAGCAGTTTTCGTTCAGCAGAAAATAGGCTTCGGATCGGAATAATGCAAATTCGGACGCACGGATGAAGGTTTCTGAATTATGACTTAGTTTTTGGGTGTTACGGGAAAAAAGATAGGAAGAAGATGGGTTTAGAAAGGACTTTGACCACAGACAAGTAATACTAAGACTGATTCATACTAACTTGCGTAGCTCCGAAATACAAGGTTCACTAGATGGCGTTGTCGAGCCGGGGTATTATTCCCATACATGCTAACAACGCCATCTAGTGAACTTCGGAGATATTTCGGAGCTACGCAAGTTAGTATAGAGCTTGGCAGTCTTTGTATTATTTGTCTCTTGTTTAGACTATAGTTGCACACGAGAGGCTGGATTTCCTAATGTTCCCATGCATGTGCAAATGCCACAATAGCATGGCCAAAAAAGAATAGAACACGGAGAAAAGGGGAACCCAAATTTCTCATACAAATTTGTTGCCATATTTTAGCACTTTACGTCAAAATGTGACAAATACGAAGAAAGTGGCGCCCTCAATTAATTTCTACTCTTTTTTTGCGTTGCGAGGCTTTAAAATACCATGTAAATTATTAGCGATGTAACGATGTAAGTACAGGTGTAGTGAATTCCTTACAGTTCATACTTAGTGTCAAATCAACTGATATCATCTCCTTTTTGTTTCTTAATAAAATCGTTACTATTTTGTCGACAACATTCTAACTTATGAAATGAATACGATTACCACTTTGTTACCTAATCGGTGTTTATTTATAGCGGAAACACACGGTTGCTGAAAAGACAACAGGAGAATGATGAAGATGTATTTAATCAAATAGATCAGATCGAAGATGAAAGTAGGTATAAAAAGTGTTTTTTTTTTTAATTATTTAAATTCTGATATACAATTCAAGAGAGCACCTAGTAGTATGTAACATTTAAATAATAAGTCGTCTCGATGACTTTTCTGTTAAAAATTAATTGTTAAATAAGTACAATCACAATCATTCAACAAAATATTAAAACACAAGTGCAATGATGTACACGTATCAGCTCTATGAGCTGCTAGTGTATTATTTGAAATAATAATAATAATAATCAATACGAATAATTTCATAAATATCTATGATTTTGTTTTTAACTAAAATGAGCCTAAAATATCATAATAATAATTATTCTTAAAATAGTCATATTATTCTTAATATTTTTTTTTATTAAAAGCCCTTAAACTATATTAATTAAATTATTAAGGCACTTGGATCATCTTATAGTACTGACTACGTACTATGACAAAGAAACAGCCGTCCATCACTGAAAAAAAAAGTTTTTGTTAAAAAATAGGTACTTACTTAGTTATTTCTGCAACAAGAGAGCAAAGTTGGTTATTGCAGTGAGTGTTGATTGAATCTATAATTGAGTTACGAGCGTAGCGAGTTTCTAAGTGTAGTTAAGTTAAGTTATGTTAGTATAGTGTAAGTTAAGTGTAGTTAAAAGCTGCCCCTATTCCATTTTATAAAAGCTGCCCTATTCCATTTTATAAATCTAAATATGCCAGGAGACAATTTATTGTACAATCCGCCTATTTGTATAACTCTATCGACGCCTATTTAAACATTTATCCGATGCAGATGTATAACTGTAAAAAAGCAATCAGTGACTGGATAGGGACCTTAAATTATGAGGAGACAGAGGCATTCTTAAATTAAGCAACCTGTATAATATTGTTCTATTAAAAACAGAATTATTAATGTGTAATGTAAGATTATATTTTATCTTAACAAACAAATGTATAGATTAAGATTAATGATCAAGATTCTTCATACAAACATACACAAACACAAATACACACACACACAAACACACACACACACACACACACGAACACACACACACACACACACTTTTTAACTAATTAACTAGTTAGTAGTGCTGTACTTATAGGAATTCTTCTTGGTTTTTATTTAACCTTCGAGTAAGGGAAGAGCGGAGCTTTCCGACACGAGCATCTATTTATGCTTAATGGAAAGTTCCACCCTTGTTTCTAGTGATATACAAAATGTAATAACCAAAAAAAAAAAAAAAAGTTAAAGTGAGAAAAGTTTTCCCCTGTCAAAATGTTTATGAAAATGTCATAAGATATTTTTTTTCCTGGCCCGTGGGAAACGTTTTTCTACTATGTCTACCTAGTAGAGTCTACTTTTATGTTCCGGGTAAATTCCGCAGTCCTTGTCCGCCTTGAACGCCTAAACTCGACCGAGTGATCCGTTTATTTCATTACGTCCGAGTCTAAGGTTTAAATTACTCACCAATTGCTACAGCGCGAGCCGCCATTAAATACATGTCCAGTTTATAAAAGAACGTACAGCAGAAGAACATGGTAATCTCCAGAAGGATGTAGGCGAATATGGCGAGCAGGAATATTTTAACGTAGATCGCCTTATCCTGGAAACAAACAATGCGCAGGAATTAAAGTACCTGTCTCTAATTTAAATTGATGTAAATAAATGGATCAAGAATAACAACTAACCTGAAAATGGCTCCACCACATAGGTACTGTGGTAGACGGGGAAAAAAATATAAATGACGTCACGCGTCAGTCAGGCGTGATATTTGTGACGTGGGGGTTTCTGTCACGGGAGTTTCGATTGTGAATATTATTTGTTTTGCGTAATTTAATATTTTGCTAATATGCCATCGTGTGTCGTGAAGTGGTGTAGAAACCATATGGATATGAATAACACTAGAATTACCTTTCTTAAGTAAGTAATGTACATAAAAAATATATACTTGAGGGCTCGAGGGTCCTCGCTGAGCGGGATAGTTGGATGGTTTGTCGAGAAATGTCGAATTCGATGTCGTTAAAACTTTAAAATTATTTTTAGTTTCAAATTTTAAACATCTTCAAAAATCAACATTTACAATAAAAAAAAACAGCAGTCGATACTTTGCTTAGCTCGGTATCTTTGTCTATGATTAAAAAAAAATAACAGTCAAATTCCTGACAGGTATGGGGTATGATATGCCTTCGGCTTCTGAACCCATCTTATATTGTACTTATAATATATGTGTAGATAACGAATGTATGCAACTCTACATAATTAGGTAGGCCTTAAAACACTCGTGTGATCTTATAAATACTACACTCGTGTTTTATGGACCCTCACCACAGGAGTAAATAAACGGAAGTAAAATTTTCTTAAGAGCGTGCAAAATTGTTACCTATTTTGGTAGGGTTGTCACAATAGGTTAAGACAAATTAAATAGAACATTTGTTAAATAGTTTTATTATTAAGTATGATAGAATACTTTACAAATTACTTGCCCTAGTGATTTTCTCTTCATATGTTTTGTTTTTTAATAATTTATTGTTTCTTTATATGGTGTGGTAAATTCTAAATCTGCATATAGTTTTTTCAAGTAATCTAACGGGAAACACTCACAGGGTATATCGAGTTCACAATCTTTAATACGTTTAAGTATTTCGTTGGCAACATTGACAATATTTATTTCAAGGTCGAAATATTCGGGAAACTTGCTCGAGCAATTCAACAAATACGATGAAATTATCAGGAGGTATAATTAAAAAACCCATTTGTTGTAATTTACAATCATTAAAATAAAATATCACGTTTTTACATCAAAATATTCAAATTTGCAACTAACAAAACAAACAACGTGCGTCGCACCGACCCTGAGATTGTCCACTGGCTGTGCCAATGTCAACCGGTTTCGCCGCGTACGCGACAAGCGGCCAGTGGTCACGCACACATGCCCCGCGTGCTCTTGGTAGTGCAACCGATTCGCGCGGTTGTATGAACATTATTCTCTGTTCCGTTTATTTACTCCTGTGCCCTTACTATTTATGTTAATAAATTACCTAAAAATTCTAAATCGCACCACCTGCTTTAAATCTGATCTTACCTTCATTCCGTTATGATTGCCTGGTAGAGATCGCTATGTAGCTATAAGGCCTCCCATTGCTACCTTGCGTTTTCTTTGTACCTTTTTTTCTGTTTTATTTATTATAGCAATGTGGTGTTCAATAAAGAGTTCTTGTATTGTATTGTATTGTATTGTATTGTTATAACAGTTTGCATTTTAACTACTATTGAACCTCACCTCGTGTAACCCCACAAGCAAAGCCGCTATAAACGGTAGCATCAGAAACCACAGCCCCAGCATGATGCCTTCTGTATCCTCGATTTTTGGCAGCCTATGATGTAGTTCCTCGTCTAGGCACCTTTTCACAGCCTCCAGGAAAGCCTCGCCAGCTATTATCGTTGTGGACATAACCAAGGCTGCTACCTGGGGATCGATTTTTGAATCTCACACGGTGACTGAATTCAGTGATTTCTAAAAAGTTCGTATTGTTGAATCTCACCGGTGACTAAAATTCTCATACCTATGATATCAAATACGAATGCCTCCACCCACTCGTAAACGAGATCACAGAGTGACTTCTTGACCTCTGGCAGTGACACCTAACCTCAATCCACTATGTTGACTCGCTTGTCTATGACAGAAACGCAAATTAGCTGCATGTTAGTAGACTGGTATGACATTCAAAAATACGACTTTTGGCAAATATCAATGTCACGGGTGAGAATTTAATCACCAAGTGAGATTCGAAAATCGAGCCCCTGGGCAACAAAAATATACTTAGGGCAGAGGGAAGTAATATTAAGACTGCCCAATCTCCATACTAAGGTTCTAAATATAAGGTTCACTAGATGGCGTTGTTTAGCCCGGGTATTGCTCCCATACATGCTAAACAAAAGCCGCGATAGTCTAGTCACTAGATAGATAGTCAATATATATTTACCTACTTATACAAAAAATACACACCTACAAAATTGTGGGGGCGATCGCTAGTTTATAGGAAATCATCGATAATTGAGTTTATCGATATAGGAACTCGCCTACCTGTCATAAAATGTTGCCCCGTAAATTCCGGTGTCAGAGAGTCGAGCGCGACTTTTCGAATCCTGCGTAACGTTACGGTTATCGTATCGAGATCGAGAAACCTCATACTAAATTTTAGTTCTAAATACGCTCACGGGCGGGCGCTGTTCCAAACGTCATACAAACACGATAACGTTTACTATTCTTTACGTGACGCAGGATTCAAAAAGTCGTGCTCGACCCTCTGATCATAAGCTACCTAGCTAGGTTGACTACCACATCAAAGATCATCTGTAGAGTTTTTTTTTCTGCTGCCTATCCGACTATCCGTTGATGTTCCGGAGCAGTTAATCAACAGAACAGTCATCATCAATAACTGACATTGGTCCAAGCCACCACCACCAGCCGTCCCACCACCTTACTTCGCGAAACCGTCTATCCTTCCATCCTCACCACGGTTGGCAGTCTAGCACTGTCCGATTTAAACGGAATTTTTTCCCTCGCACGACGAAGATACGGAATCAGCTTCCTGCGGCAACATTCCCGGAGCGATGCAACTTAGGAATCTTTTAAAAAACGAGCCTACCTATTCCTTAAAGGGCTGGCAACACATCTGTGATTCCCCTTGTGTGTCGTTTACCCCCTCTTATATATAAAAAAGCTTTCTGGCCGCCATTAAGGAAAATAGAATAGATTACAGACCTATACCTAAGCCATAATAATAAGGAATGTTACCAAATAATAGTAGGCAATCACGAGGCTTCCAGCCCTCAAGCTGAGGTAGCGGCAACAGGCGGTGACCAGGAACGGAGGCGCCATGTTATCGCTGAAAAATCAACCAATACCAATGATATTATATATAAAAAGAAGTAGATATGTCATCAGCACGCCGAAAATGAAGCGCAGAAATTGCTTTCTCCACATTATCTCAAACAAAAGGTCCAAAATTTGCGGACCTTATTTGTTGGTCTTGTGAGATTACGACGTATCTTTACAATAATATTTAACCAATACAGCCGTATCGTATTTATCGTAAAATTTTCTAGGAAAAAATTGGAAGAAGAGAGTGGGTATACCTAGTCATTGTTCTTATAAGAAACTGTAGAAACCGAAAAGAAAAAACATTTGAAAATTTTCTTAATTGTTATAAAATTAAAGGAATTTAACTACAGTTTTAATGTAGTGTACGGATCATGCTTGACTTCTTGTATTTCCTAGTTAGCTGTATAAAATAATTGCCTAGGCAATTAGATCAAACGGACACAGCGATTAAGCATCACAATCATAGGCATATAATATCACGACTTGTATAGCACATTATAACACAATTTAAATATAATTGAAATATTTCAGTCTATAGTCACGGACCAACCACCCTCTGGATACCGCAACACCGCATCTTTCATAATTTTTATTTTTTTTGTTTACTTGGAAAGAATTTATTGAATCAGGCGTTACTTTGCGGAGGTCCATATTTATGAACTAAAAACAATTACTTTGCTCACCCGCGACCACTAATGACAAATAGTTATATCTGTGCGGCAAATGTATGTTTCCATGCAACACCTCCGCCTCCACTGCTACACGAATCAACACATGCCACACAGACCCAACTATCACCACCACTTGTAGTGGAAGTGGTGGCATGTTGAGTGGTTGTTGTTGTGCTTCGTAAATGGCCTCGTGGAGAGTGCCGAAACGCGTCAGCGTTTAATTTAGTGGTGGTGGTGATAGTTGGGTCTGTGTGGCATGTGTTGATTCGTGTAGCAGTGGAGGCGGAGGTGTTGCATGGAAACATACATTTGCCGCACAGATATAACTATTTGTCATTAGTGGTCGCGGGTGAGCAAAGTAATTGTTTTTAGTTCATACTTGGAAAGACATTACTTACGAAAAAATCCGCGGTGAGCGGGCCGGGGGAATGCGTCGTGATTGGTTCATAGCTTGTCATCTCACTTGTCATCTGGCCCCTATTTCACCATCTTTACAATTGTCAGTTTTATATGACAATTCGAACTACATTTCTTTGACAATATGAAGCGCGCTAAAACAAAAGCTCTTCATGTCAGCAGTTCACACCGAATTGTCATTGAAAATCAACAATTGTAAAGTTCAACATACAATGACAATGCAAAGAAAAATCCGTTAGGCAGCTGGACTTGAACCAGCAACCTCGGTAATCCGTACCAAGTCTCGGTAATTGTAAAGTTGGTGAAATGAAAGTGAGCCGCGATTCGAGGCTAGAGAGATTATAGGTGCAAATTAGCATATGCGTTTCGGAAACGTTTGCCCTGACATTTAGTGTTCAGAGGGTGGTTGGTCCGTACGGTCCGTTGGTACTTACCGATTTGCCCATTAGTAGGTACCTAATTCAAGACGACTCTTGAGTCAAACATTACAATTGCGGCTCAGATCAGAGAAATTACTTAATCAAGTAGGTACCTAACATAAATTTCTTTGCCTATAATGCAATGCAATGGCGTGTGTGAAGTTCCCAATCAGCACGCGCAGGAACTATGTACCCCAAACCCTTTCATAACTTCGCAGGTGGTAGAACCTTGTGCGAAGTCCGTCCGGATCGCTACCACCTAATCCTACCGCTAAGCTAGCTGCAGTGCTTGCATTGTTGTTCCGGTGTGGAGAGTAAAACAGCCGGTGTAATTACGGGCACAAGAGGCATTTCATCTTAGCTCTCTAGGTTGGCAGCGCATCTGCAAACCCCCGGGGTTTGGGTGTCTATGGGCAGTGGTGATCACCAGTGATCGGGGTTTTGGATGCGACTTGGGGTGAATGACCTCAATCATTATGCTAGTATGGATATGCCGCGGGATTCCGGGCTTTCGTGTGGTTTGATAAAGGACAGTTTTTTTGTCATATTATTAGATTACATATTGATTATACATTTTAATGAAATCATTTATTTCAAATATTTAGCATATTATTTTTTATTACTTTTGGTCTCTATAAAATTAAAATAACAAACCATTATTTTTTCAATGTTCCCTAATGTTAACCTATTTCGTTTAACATCTAAAACCCACTTATAAGCCGAAAACGATATTTCTACTTCAACTGATGTTAGCGGGGCGAATTTATATAAAGAAATTTCATCGGATGCGGATTCGTGTGATATTTGTTCGGCTTATGTTCTGATATCATCTAAATTAGGATTTCATTAATAATGAATATGCCCGGGATCCCGGGATGTTGGAGGATAATTTTATTTTACATGATATTAATCGATATTACAGGTCAACGTTTGAAATAAACATTATTATTATTGAAAAAATATCGCGGGATTATAGTCACACCCATACTATGATTACGACTCGAAATCCCGCGAATTGCATCCAAAACCCCGATCGTTGGTGATCACTTACCATCAGGTGACCACTTGCTCGTTTGCCTTCCTTGTCGTATAAAAAAACTACGAGCAGCCGTGTTTGGTGCTTGCTCAACCGTTTGAGGACAGGGGTCGGCCACTGCGCCCACCTTCGAAGGAAATGGGGTTGGAGTGAAAGTGGGTCATGCGAATGTGGACATCCGAAACAGACAGTGCGCCATATCGTACTGGAGTGCCCCCTAACAAAATACGGAGGCGGGATAGAAGACTTCAAAACCTTCACGAGCGAAGCAGCAGAATACCTTAGGAAGTGTAAATTTAAGCTATGATATAAGTGTAATTTGTAAGCCATACGATAAATAAATAATAACTACGAGCATTGTATTCATATGCTGTCTTGCACAGCCATCAGAACATAACATTCTGCAATAGACTATAAGGCCGATGATGATGATGATGATGATGTAAATAGGATGATGATGATGATGACGAACTTAACTGTAGGTACATCTATATACTCACCCATTAATGGGGATCGGATCAACAAAAGGCGCGTTAAAGGAATTGGCCATCTCGGCCAAGTGGTTTCGCCATGTAGCCATTGCGGCCTTTCGCCATCTGGTGATACCCCTGCTAGTTTCAAAGGCACATTATTAATCAACATGAAACCATGAGACTATAAAAGTAAAGTGTTCTGGTTTTGCTGTCCTAATAATTACTTTTTACACTTGTTTCTAAAATGCGGTATATATTTTTTTCTCTCTTAATCTTTTAATGACAGAGTGAGGTTTCTTTGTGTAATTTGTCTGTGGTTACGTATTGTAAGAGCTAATGTAACTTGTTTTTAGAAAAAATGACTTTGTGCCAAGTTTCTTGCGGAGCATTCTTCTTGGCAATCATGGTCTTTCCGAAAGCGCTGGTAGACTAAAAAAAAATTACGTGTAAAAGAGCATTCAACTGCCTATTTGCTGAATAAAATTTTGAATTTGAATTTTGAATTTGAATTTTGAATTTGAATTTGAATTGAATATATCTAAATACCTAAATATGCAGCATATGACATCCATACGAACATACATTTTAATTGGTGAATCATTGATGCCCTAATGAACGTTAATTGGTATCTTGTGTGTGTAGGTAAGATCCTTGAGGCTCGATTTTTTAATCTCACTTGGTGACTAAATTCTCACCCGTGACATATATTGATATCACTATTTGCCAAAAGCCGTATTTTTGAATGTCTATTAACATGTACACACTACACTACAAATACCTAGCTTTGCATGTAAACAGAAACTTACTTACTTGCAACGCTCGAGAGGCCACAATAATTAGGTATTTAATCACGCCCTGAAAATTCCATACTTACACCAATTTATAAATGACAGATTTTGTAAATTAACGTTCTTGAGTAAGCAATGCGAGTATATCACAGCTGATCATTTGGAATTCGAGCACAGCGCATGTGAAGAAGGTAGGTACATTATTTTAGAGTAGACCTACCCGAAATTAAACAAACAGGCCTGTAAAATAATTTAACCTACATGATCTTGTGCCCGAGACAGCCCCAATAGATAACACCTTCAATCTTAAGTAGGTACCTAATTCATAGCACTAAGTACTTATTAAAGGCATCAAGCAGGGTCTCAATGATTTGAGTTAAGGTGTAGGGACGTTTATATACCTCACATATTTTCTACAATTGACAGAAAAGAAACTTACCGACTTTCTCGACCTCACACTACAAATTCAAAGTAATCCGATGCACCTTATTATTATTACTATAAAAAGTCAGAATTTAAGTGCATGAAGTGAATCACAAGTCAATGATGCTTCTCGTTTGGAGCCTTAATGATACTGTTGATGTTTAGGAGAAAAGGAGGGGCGGAGGGGGGGGGGGGTCTCAAGTAACAGGTAAAGTATATAAGTACTTTGAAGGTAGACAGGAAGATGGTATGACCACTTACGCGTTCGGAGGAAAGATGGCCGCGTTCATGTTTTTAGGGTTCCGTATGTACCTCAAAAGGAAAAAACGGAACCCTTATAGGATCACTTTGTTGTCCGTCTGTCTGTCTGTCTGTAGATTTAAAAGACCAGTATAAGTTGACCCCACACTGCGTACATTTTGCTTAGGAGCAGGGCTCTGCTAACACTGGACTTCTTAGAACAGTGGGAAAAAGCGTTAAAATGTTTCTACGGAACCCTCGTGCGCGAGTCCGACTCGCACTTGGCCGGTTTTTTTTATGTAAGTGCGGAAAGCATGTCATTATGCACGAGTCCCGAGGTGTCTAGGCCCGAGCCGCAAGGCGATTGTCGAGTCTCGGGACGAGTGAAAATGACACTTCCGCACGTGTACCAAACGACGTTTTTTAATACATTTGCGAAAAAAATACAACGAGGGGGCGGGGCGACCCACCACCACCACCGAGCAGAGCACTAGTACGAAAAATACAACTTTCCGCATGAAACGTACCTACAAAATGTAGCACTTTTTGAGCAACTGTATTAAAAAAAATGTTTTATAAAAAAAAATATTAGGACGCCAATGTTAAGACGAAATATACTGTGGAATATGAGAAAGTACACTAAATATTTTATGAAATATAGTACAAAGTATACCTAATGTGTAGTAAAAACAAAATCACAAAATTAACATTCAATAAACTAATCAGTTAATCATTGTAATGTATAAGGAAAACAATTTTTGTTTTCGGCTTCGAATTCAAATAACGGGATTTATTTAAGTAAGAACGTAACAATAAAACCAAACTGATTATTCCAACATTTATTTGAAAATAAACTAGCACAATATTATTTAACTTATAGCAAACTTTTAAGGTAGAAATAGTTTTATCTGCTTACGGAATTAGTCAAATAATGGCACTTATTTATGTATTTATCGTGTTCATTTATGTAACTGAAGTGAGTATACAAATAGTACGTAGTTAAAATTTAGGCCCCAAAGTTTAATAAAACCAGTTATATTAAACGGGAATACCTACAAAATTACTGAAGACTATATATTTTTAATTCTTAAATATCAAAGCACATTAAAAAACGAGTATAGCTCAATAGATTCGTAACTATATAAAATATGCCTTTTTCTACTAAAAATGCTATTTCATCTGAAGTAAACAGTTGTATACAATATTAATATTCTTCAATTAGCTTCCAACCAGCTTTCTCTCTGTAACCATTCCCTTTTACTATTGTGCAAAGAACAATTTTGTGCACATGGGACTTTTAGCAACTAGCATTATAACTTTAAGCTTAGCAACATCGAGATCTTCAAGGCACCATTCCAAGTCAATAATTTTGCTCATCCTTAACATACGAAAGCACTAACTTAAATTTCAGAAGCAAAAACGGCACTTCTATAAAATTGTGATCATCTTAAAAGATATATTACGTTATATTTGTAAATGCTTCAAAAACTTTAACGAAAATTTATTTATTATTAAGTAGTAAAGCAGTAACCTGTAAATTGGACCGGCGGTGGAGACGTCAACGTCTATAACCAGGTAGATAAATGAAAAAAAAAAGATCTTTTTTAAACGAATTCAGCAAGCATTTCGAAAACAGTTTTATTCACAAAATATTTAGCATCTTCTGTCATGTGCAGGGAGCGAAACTTTGATGCCGGTGACAGCCGCATGACGTCAAGCTTCATACACAGTGTTTTTATCTAGATTATAGATAATCACTAACAACTTATTAGTCTCTTTAGTTTACGGATATTTTATTGACACTTGAGACGGCCAGTACTTAAAAAAACATTATCACTTAACTGTCTTTGTCATACCTATTAATCAGATTTTTTTTATTTTATAAAGACACCCTTTATGTCAATTTGCGTTATAATGACGTCACCGGCATCAAAATTTCGCTCCCTGTTCATGTGTAATAGGTAGTAGAAATTAACCAACTCATGATCACTTTTTTCATTCATCCCTTGATCGAGGAAAAGGAAACAGGATCCATGCAACCATCATACAATGACAATGCAAAGAAAAATCCGTTAAGCAGCTGGCCAACTCCAGCTCCAGCAGCAGTGTCCAGCTGCTTAACGGATTTTTCTTTGCATTGTCATTGTATGTTGAATTTCATTCTATGAATGTTTCATAAAAATAAAAACAAAAATAATCAATAAATCGATTATTTTCATATTTTTTTTCCATGCAACCATGTCTGTCTGTTGTTTGCCCAAAATAGAAACTGACAGATAATTCTATTAAAAAAAAACAATGACAGTTGAAACGCTTGAGAATCATCCTCTTCAACTCTCTGTTTAACTGGCCATATCGACTACACTTAAAAAAAGAGAACATTCATAAAAAACATAGCTTACTATAATATAAGGTACAGACAACAAACGATCGATTAACTTAAGAAAGCTAATTGATTTTGTCGATACAATTTATAGGGCATTGACACCTAATAATATGAAATGCTTAAGCGGTGTTGTAGATGGCGCCCTTGTTCGCGTCGTCCATCTTGTGGTAAAAGCTGCGGATCACCAGGAAGAAGTACGCATGCAACGCTGTAACAAAACACACGGAAATTATATTATTTGAAAAAAAAAAAACCTGATGGCCGTTGGAGCTGTAATGGTCTGGACCCCAGGATCTTATAATAAAACTTTAAAAAAATATATAATAATGGTACATGAATTAATATTTTTCACTTCACCAGCTCGGAAAGGCTTTCTTTATCTTTCGAAATCTTAGCGCAAAAGCACTTTTTCTTGTAAAAAGTTCTTGATCGAACGTGAAGATCTTCTACTATCGCGGTTTAAGAAATTTTTGATTTGCCCCCTGGGCCAAAATCTGGTTAATTTCTAATTTCTAAATCTACGGGAAGTCATTGGCTGCGGGTAGCACAAGACCAATCGTCGTGGAGATCTTTGGGGAAGGCCTATGTCCAGCAGTGGGCGTCTTCCGGCTGATATGATGATGATGATGACGATGATGATAGAATAACCTCGCAATGTAGAAAAGTTAAGAAAACTCCGACATTTTTGTTTTTCATGCTTAATGCTCAAGCTTCAGACTAAAACAAAACCGCATCGAAATAGGTCCATCCGTTTGGGAGCTATGATGCCACAGACAGATACAAATGTCAAACTGTAACACCCCTCTTTTTGCGTTGAAGGTTAAAAGCAGTATCCATGCGACCCTCAACTTTCCCCTTATTAAGTACAAAGCAAATGAGTCCTTCAATATTGTTTGCCGCCAAACATTATTTCGGGTCACGTTTTATGCAAATAAACATTGTAATGGATTTTGCAGTTGACGAAAACAGACGACGGTCGAATCTTTAGTATTCCTCGGTTTTTTTAATAATAAGGAAATAATTGAAACCGAAGATTAATGACTGTAGACTGTGTGGGCTTTTAAAATTCGTCGTCATCGCCGCCTACGATAACATTATTCCTGAAAAAAAGCTTTACGAATGCCAGCAGCTTAATTCGACGAATAGTTCTGCGATTTCGTGTTTTAATAGTGCGGTCATTTTTTTTTTTTTTATATCAAAATTTTATTTACATAATTAAAGTTGAAACAGTGCATAGCAAATGGGACAAACACTACCTACAAAGTAAATTAAAAAATTAAAACTAAAACTAACTTAAAAAATTAAAAATTAAATACCTAACAAACCTGTGCGGTCATTATTATAAACTCGGAAAGTATGGTATATTATCTTTGCTAGTGATTTGTCATAATACTTGGATTTAAAACTGGTTCGTGAAATTGTGACTACGAAAATGTTGAAGAAAACACATGATACATAATTATATCTTCAATATTGACGCTATTGATCCTAAGTGGCAAACGCTACGTAACAAAAAATTTTTTTTTTTGCTTGCAATAAAAAATACAGAACCACGTGCGTCACTGTGACATTGTGACACACACGCAACAAAGGCGTGAATAAGTATGAGTACCTACATGGCATTATTAAGTTGCCAGGAAATATCGCTCGATTTGAACGCAAAAGAGAGGTTAAAACTTTTTTTTTTAACTGTTCCAGGTAGAATTATGGCTTGGGTTTACCCTCGCGTTAACGTTTCACTTTTTTGAAGTTAAGGTAGCTTTTTTTGTATAGCGGTAGTTACATCAAAGCAAAAAAAAAAACAGGTTTTTATTAGGGATAGGGCAAAGGACAACATTGTAACAACTTATAACATAGTCTAAATAAGCGTAATTTTATATTGATTTAAACTTTCGGGATTTTCACACATTATCATGATACTCGGGACTTAATCGCGTAAAAAATATAATGTTTAAATTTAAATTTAAATACCTCGACGAACTCCTTTCGAGACCATGGACGCAACGTCGCGACCGAAACGTCGAGGTATTTTTAAATATTAAATTTAAACATACATTTTTGCGCAATTAAGTCCCGAGTATCATGATAAAGCGTCATTTTTAACCGACTTCAAAAAAAGGAGGAGGTTCTCAATTCTTCGGTTTTTTTTTTATTCTGATTCTCGCTGTAGTAAATTATAATGTAAAACTAAAAATATTTAAGCACTTATTCCTAAAATGTAAATAATACATTGCATTTAAAAACGAGGCGATTACGTTAGACAGAATTTTTACTGATGGTATAAGTTTAAGTATATTTAATATTTATTTAAAAGAAATAAGGAAATTACAATAAATAAAAAATAAAAACGAGAAATAACAAACCGGTAGGTAGACAGAAAAACTAAACTCACTTACTAAAATAATACTAAACTTCCGAATGAGTCGGACTTGGACTTTTAGCACTTTCGATTTAGTATTAGGTTAGGTTATTATTTTTCATAGGTTTTATTATTACGTAATCAAAACTATGGTCTAATAAATAAAATTAAAATAAATTGGGTAGTTCTGAAGGTTCTACTATTAGGGTGTAGTTAGTCAGACTGAGCCCCAATGAACCGAAACACATTAGGGCTTCTCTAATTGACTTGTCTGAGTGGAAAGCAATAGAGGCAGAGTTCGGCATTGGATTGCCACCTAAATATAGAATGATGAATGACCTGTTACTTACTGAGTGAAAAATCTGCGTTGCATCAAACATTTCATGAGAAGCGCGGTTACGTTCTCGTTTTTTTTTATACTGCAAGGAAGGCAAACGAGTAAACGGCAAACCTTACTATCGCAACTGATCACCACTGCCCATAAACACTCAAAACCCCGGGGGGTTCGCAGATGCCTTGCCAACTTAGAGGGCTAAGATGAAATGCCTCTTGTGCCCGACCGTCTTACTCTCCGCACCGGAACACAACAGTGCAAGCACTGCTGCTTAGCGGTAGGATTAGCAAATAAGATGGTGGTAGCGATCCGGGCAGACCTTGCACAACGTCCTACCACCCGCAAACGTCTGTGACTGGTATTCGTTGGAATATAACACAAAGGGATTTTAAGAATATAGAATTTTGACAATCTGGTAAAAAAGTGATTTTTTTGGTATGAACTTTATAGCCCAAGCCCTCTCACTCTGAGAGGAGGCCTGTGCCCAGCAGTGGGACGTAAAATAGGCTGGTGATGATGTGATGATGATGATGAACTTTATTGGGGTTATATTAGGGTTGGTCAAGGTAGGGCAAGGGTAGAGATGCCACGGTTGTTATCCTACCAGGGTTCCCGCAGCCCTTGCCCAGGCGGATAGAGGTAGCACCGTGGGGTTTAGTCAGTAAGAGTCTGACATAACTCATCGTCCCCCCGGGGTGGGTATTCATGAGAATTACCCCACGTTATTAAAAATTAAATGAGATGAGACGAAATTAAATGAGATGAAATTAAATGAGATGAAATTAAATTAGAGAAAGAAGTCGTATTTGTGGATCTGACTTTTAGAAACATCGTTAGCGCGACGAAGACCAGAACAGTTGACGTAATCAGCGCTTGTTGTAGTTGTATATTTCGACGACTAGATGGCGGCGGAGTCGCTACGAGTTCACCTACTAAACGACTAGGCGGTGCTAGGGTCGAGGAATTAAGACATGTCGACTTTGACGAAATTGGAATAACCACTCTATACCTCGGATCTAAAGTGGTTATTCCAATGTCGTCAAAGTTTACATACGAGGTTGAGTCCGAGTAACGTCGATGTCTTTGCATTGTCATTGTATGTTAACGTCGATGTGTCACTTACCCAAGCCAATCAAGTTGGAAACGATGTTGCCAGCATGCACAGTCTGGCTGAGGCCGGCGAAGAACATGATGACTCCCAGCACGAGGAAGATGGCGGAGTAGATCAGGTAAGCCTTCACGTGGCCGCGCTTGTTCTGAAAAAAAAAACAAAAAGATTACTTAGCAACTTAGTTTCTTAGCCCTTTCGAACCCGGCCAACACAATCGTGCGGGTTGATAACGTGTCATTGTCAATTTAATTACACATGTCACGTCACTATGCTTCACTTTACTTTAGCATAGCCCACTTTTTCGTGTGAGAAAGGGATAAACTACATAAAGAGTAGCTGTTGCCCGCGACTTCGTCCGCGTAGATTTCGGTTATCGCTATCTCGCGGGAACTATACAATTTTCCCGAATAAAAAGTAGCCTATGTTATTCCTCAATATTCAAACTATCTTCCTACCAAATTTCATCTAGATTAGTGCAGCGGTTTTCCCGTGAAGAGGTAACAAACAGACAGACAGAGAGACAGAGAGACCTTTCACATTTATAATATTAGTTAGGGTTAGGATTATCGAGGGTTTCGGCGCCATTTGCCCATGTACTGAAGGGATTGGGTAAGTCTAAATGAGTACCCGTGGGAAGTTTTTTTTTAATAAGAGGCAAACCACTTCACCCTCGCTCGTCTGCATTTCCGGACGGGTACAATCTAGGGCTCTTCCAAGGCTAGAGTGAATGGGCTGTTACTGAACCAGTGAGTTACACTTTAGGCCTCATCTGCACCTTCCATCAAGTGAGATAGGGGTCAATCACTGGTCAGTTTATAGTAAAAACAAAACTTAGACCTTAGAATTACTCAAACCCTGGATGAATTTTTGACGGTTTATTAAAATGCACTCACTCTGTATAAGCTTTGCAGTAACTAATGGTACAGGACTTTCAGTAGTTGCGGATGTGGAATGAATTATTGATTGACTGTCATATTTTTTTGTGACGATACATTGGGATGTACATACACGTACCTACCTACTAAAATTTAAGTATATTCGACTGAGTGGGTGAAAATGCAAATTGGACTAAATTATGTAACTAATTGGTCGTCTAATAATTATAGCCCTGTTATCAGAGCTACGTACAAATTATATATTTCACCACGACCACAAGTGGGTCGCATGTCACATTTAACATGCAACATTTCCGTGATGACTTTGAACATGTGATATCCACAAACAGAGTGAAATAAATGGGTCTGAAAATGGCGCTATCGTGAATATCAAAACGATTTTTTACTTAATTTGAACACAGCGAATTTTTAAGGCCTTACAGCAAATATAGTTATGGTCACATTATGATGCAAGCCAAGGGAATTTAACAAGTCGAAATACACAGGTTTTTCATTAGTGAGACTGAAAATCGCTGTCAAGACAAAGCTGAAACATCGACAACAGTCTACACCCACACGATTGCATGTCAAATGGGAATCTAACACGTAACACGCACACCAGCAAATTAACGAAGACATTAAAGCAGCTTGAAATTAACACCTAAAAACGTTATTAAACAAAACACACGGCTTTGCGTCGACTTGAGATCCAGGGGGTCGATTTATGAATCTTTGACTTAATTCAGTGATTTCAAAAAAGTTCGTATTTTTAATCTCACCGGTGACCAAAATTCTTATCAATCAAATCAAATCAAAATTTTATTCAGCAAATAGGCAGTTGAATGCTCTTTTACACGTCATTTTTTTGAGTCTACCAGCGCTTTCGGAATGACCATGATTGCCAAGAAGAATGCGCCGCAAGAAACTTGGCACAAAGTCATTTTTTCTAAAAAACAAGTTACATTAGCTCTTACAATACGTAACCACAGACAAATTACACAAAGAAACCTCACTCTGTCATTAAAAGATTAAGAGAGAAAAAAAAACCGCATTTTAGAAACAAGTGTAAAAAGTAATTATTAGAACAGCAAAACCAGAACACTACTTTACTGGCACGTTTTAATTGAGCAGGAGATGTATAGGGTCTCCAGGTCAAATATCTGTGAAAATTTAAATTACAAAGGGATGTATAGGGTCCCAGAATTAATACTATAATATAATACTTAATCTAAATGGCTTAGAGATGTATAGTCTCTAGGGTCAATTTAAACTAAATTTAAAATCAGCAGAGGTGTAAAACGCCTCCACGGTCAAATAATAAGTATAATAATACATATACATAAACTGGAGATGTATATGGTCTCCAAATGTCAAATAACAAAAATTTATGAAATATACATTTCATGTCATCACGTCAAATAAATAAAACATTATTTATGTCAATTGTATTACAATTAGTACGCAGCGGACAACGGCAACAGAGCCGGACACCATACACGAATATCTTCGGGACGCAGCCAAGTCACATTGATGTCCTAATTATCTTCTGTTTTCAGCCTTGGCCAGGTGGTGCCGTCACATAAGTATTCATCCACTTTGTAGTATGCTTTTTTCAAGAGAGCGGTCTTTATGTATCTTTTAAATGAATTGTGAGGCAATTCCCATGCATCTACAGGCACTTTATTGTAGAACCTCACGCAATTTCCCAAAAAAGACTTACTGACTTTTCGTAGACGAAATTTAGGGACGGCAAGTTTATGCTTATTCCGAGTGTTGAAACCATGCACATCCGACACTTTCTTGAAAGATTTGATGTTCTTGTGTGTATACAATATTACATCATATATATACTGAGAAGCTACTGTAAGGATGTCGATTTCTTTAAAGCGTTCTCTAAGTGAATCTCGGGAGTCAAGATTGTAAATAGACCGGACCGCCCTCTTCTGCAGGATAAAGATTGTCTCTATGTCGGCCGCCTTGCCCCTTATGCCTTATGCATATGATATCAAATACGAATGTCCTCACACACTCGTAAACGAGATCACCGAGTGACTTCTTGACCACTGGCAGTGACAGCTTACCTCAATCTGCTATGTTGACATGCTTGTCTATGATAGAAACGCAAATTAGCTACATGTTAGTAGACGGGTATGACATTAAAGAATAAGGCTTTTGGCAAGAAGTCACATCAATGTCATGGGTGAGAATTTAGTCACCAAGTGAGATTCAAAAATCGATACCCAGAATGTCATTAAAATTAAGAACTCGACGAGGATATGACAGATCATCAGCTGCTAGATTTTAATTCAGGTTTTGTAAAACTATAATTCAACACATACAAAACAAGATCACGAAAACTAACTGCATTTTCTGTACAATAACAAGGGTTGCTTACTCACTGGGAACGAAACAATAACCTAAAAGTTCAAGTTGCTCAATTAAACCCCGCCGTTTTGGCGTCGGAAAGACAAGCGAGTACTCGATTGAATCAGGCATTAGTTTGCGGAGTACTAAAATCTAAAAACAATTTGCTCACCCGCCAACAAAGATTGTTTTTAGTTTGTACATAAGCACTTAGTTAAACTGGTCGCTTATGAACGATATTTCGCTCCTGTTATAAATATTGGCCTAGTTCATGTATCAAGCTCGCATAACTGCAAAACGTTTCAACAGCTTGGTGGGCGTACCTACCTACATACCAATATGGTACTCTAAGGACCATCGCGTGTTTATTGTTATTAGTATCCTCGTTAAGATAAGCGTTTTGAACTGGTCACAGCAAATTCTCCCTAAAACCAAAAAGTGTAGGTACTCAACATTCCTGTTTATTTTTAACTTGAGCATCGACATCCATCTTGCCGCCATCTTGTGTGTACTGTTGTAACTGCGCGACACACATCATCATAGGAGGCGCGAGGCGCGTTTCAGCATAAACAATAGCTATTTTAATATTAAGAGTACTGGAAATGGAAACATCTGGGATCCCCACGGGAGGGAACTCTTCAACGGTTAATGGCATCGACTTGAAAGGTATAATATATGTAAGTTGGATGACAATACAAGTACTTACATACTTACAGCAAAGAGTAGTGTGCAAAAAATCTAGTTTTAAAAAGTATTTTTTATTGTTGGGTTATTTATAAGCGTACCCGCAAAAGCTATATCGGGATTTCTTATGAGGTTTGCGATTTTTCTCGCTGGGAAGTCCCCGTGGCGAGTTGCCGATAAGGTTAACATGAATAATTATAGCATGTGCTACATTTACATGTTGTTTTGAGTAAACAAGTACGACGGGCCATCTGGGTGGTAGGTGTTATTATCTATCTATACCTCTATAACAGTACCGTGACTGACTAACTGACAGACAGACAACGGACAGCCTAAGCCACTGGACCTAGAGACTTGAAATTTGGCAAACATATACCTTGAGTATCCTAGAGGTGCACTAAGAAGGGTTTTTCGAAATTCCCACGGGACAGGGAACTAGCCCATTTTTAAATATTTCGTGGGGGAAATAAGTTAGTTAAGTATATATGTGACTAGCTTAAGCCCTGCGGCTTTGCCCCCGTGAAATATTTCAAAATGGGCTAGTTCCCTAATACGTGGGAATTTCAAAAATTCGATCTGAAAGAATGTACACTTACATGAGTACGGAAAGAGGCGGAATACTTAATTATGCATGTCATCATCATGTCAGCCGAAAGACGTCCACTGCCTCCCCCGCGGCTCTCCACTCAGACCAGTTTTGTTTTTTCCGCGTCCACCGCGTTCCCTCTATCTTTACTAGGTCGTCACTCCATCTCGTTGGGAGGCCTACCGACAGCTCGCATGCATGGTCCATAGACTTATTTAGCGTATGGACACGCCCTTCGGTACTCCGTTTTTAGGGTTCCGTACCTCAAAAGGAAAAAATTCGGAACCCTTATAGGATCACTTTGTTGTTCGTCTGTCTGTCTGTCTGTCTGTCAAGGCCCTTTTTCTTTGGAACGCGTTGAGGTAGCATGCTGAAATTAATATCAAATACTCAAGCCTGCGGTCCCTTGAAGCTGTGAAAAAATCAACCTTCTAAGTCAACGCGATCAAAAGATACAGTCATTAAAAAGGCTGTTTCCATACAAATTGCTGTACCCCGAAAACCTAGAGTACTTCCAGTTGTCCTAGAAACTTAAAATTTGGCATAAAGGTAGCCCTTATAGCACAACGACTCAGAAAATTCTCAAAATCTAATTTTTTTATGTCCGTCTGTAGATTTCACAGACCAATATAAGATGACCCTACACTGCGTACATTTTGCTTAGGAGCAGGGCTCTGCTAACACTGGACTTCTTAAAACACTGGGGAAAAGCGTTAAAATCTTTCTACGGAACCCTCGTGCGCGAGTTCGACTCGCACTTGTCCGGTTTTTTTTTTAATTAAATACTAGGCTATACCTTAGCTAGTCATGCGTAATGCTCCCGGGTTTTGTTTGATGTGACGATTCTAGCAAAGCTAGGAATAGCATTCGCGTCACTATTGCACCGCGTGCAAGATGTAGATTTAATAGCAATATTGAATTTTACGATTCAAGAATGGCTGCTGAGGTGTTCCACCTTGCAAAACAACAAAAAGTATGTGTGATGTAGTTGATGGCCAACCTTCAATAATCAGAATCCTTCAGGATCACTAGCGTTGAATGAGCCCCCATGCTACGAAATTCGATCGTCCCGCTCACTTTCGGGTTAAATAATATTAACTTGACAGGGACGGCACGATACGAAGTTCGAATTTTGCACTTCTCCATCAATGAGAGACAAGCTACTGACCTATGATTGGTGGAAATTGACAGATAGACTTCACTCGACCGGCTAGCGGATTTTTGACTCGTGATAGACGTAATTGGAGATGTACCAGAAGAAGAATTGAATTTTCATGTATCACCAACAAGCCGTGATAGCCTAGTGGTTTGACCTACGGCATAAGAATAAATAATAACATAGTAGAACGGAAACTCCCGCTCCAGACGGGGTCCAGATCACGATATTAGGGTATTCGTTAAACAGACTACTCAGTCAGGCTGTCACCACAGACTACTAAGAGATGCTGTCACGGCCGGCGTCGCCGCACGTGCGTTTGGTTGTTTATAATTTGGTTGTAATAGTTTTACGTGAGCCTGTAAGTATTTTATTGTATATTTGTAGGTAAGTAATACTTACTTAAATTACCTTAAACGGCTTCATTTGGTATGGCACTCATAATAACTTCTTATTTAGAAGTGTCTATAATTGTGTAGGTACGTAATAATGATTCATAAATCTCATATTTTGTAAAACTGGAATAAAATAATGATTTCAAAGCAAAGTAAAACTTATTTCTTAGTGATATTATCTTTAGACGTAAGTACCTAATATTTAACAGCAAGCAACCCTAGCAACACGCCTGGATGACAGAGGGGTGTAACGACGTGAAGGGGGAAGTAGGTATATAAATGGCGGCGTTTTGGACTCGGTCAAAAGAGATTCCGTTCTACTATGTTATTATTTATTCTTATGCCTACGGCCTCTCAAGCAGAGAGTCGTGGGTTCGAGCCCCGGCTACCACCTCCATGTTTTTAGGAATTTATTTGCGAAGTCACTTGTACATCTTGAGGAAACCTGCACAGTCCTACGAAGCAATTCAATGGTGTGTGTGAAGTTCCCGAACCGCACTGGGCCCGCGTGGGAACTATAGCCCAAGCCCTCTCATTCTGAGAGGAGGCCTTTGCCCAGCAGTGGGAAGGTAAAAAAGTCTGGTGACGTGGTGACGTACTAGTATCTATCGCCGACAAAATTAGGTACCTACGAGGGCTGTTTGATAAGTACCCGTTTTCTAAATATATTAATATCACTGGCCGCAAATAAGTATACCACCTTTTTTAAGCCATTTTTCAGAGGAGGGAAAATTAAAAAAAAATGGCATTCTTCTGTTTTTTTTTTTTCATTTGACAACGATTCAGTGAAGGCGTGAACTTAAAATTGTTAAAATGGAGAAAAAACAGTATCGGTCTGTAATTAGACTCTTATTTTTGAAGGAAAAACATGTGATGAAATAAAAGTAAGAATGCAAGCGGTTTACCATGAATGTGCTCCTTCTATGACAACCGTCAGATATTGGTATAACGAGTTTAAGCGGGGGAAAACAACCGTCTTTGATGAGGATCGCCCAGGCCGGCCAGTTGAGGTGACTATAGACGATATGGTTAAGAAAATTTAAAATATCGTTTTAGCCGACCGCCGAATTAAACTTCGAGAAATCGTTGAAGCTGTAAACGTTTCAATCGAGAGGGTACAACACATATTAGAAGAAAAATTGGGTATGAAGAAAGTATCGGCGAGGTGGGTGCCGTGTTTACTCACGGAGGAGCAAAAACGGAACCGACTGACTACTTCGGAGCAGTGTTTGGCCGTGTTCAAACGTAACCCGAAGGAGTTTCTGCGTCGTTTCGTGACCGTGGACGAAACGTGGGTCCACCACTACACCCCGGAAATGAAAGAGCAGTCGAAGCAGTGGATTTTACCGGGTGAACCTGCTCCAAAGAAAGCAAAAACCGTCTCATCGGCTGGAAAGGTCATGGCGACCGTTTTTTGGGATTCGCAGGGTATTATACATATTGACTATTTAGAAAAGGGAAAAACAATAACAGGGCAGTACTATGCCAATTTATTGGATGAATTTGACGCCGTGTTGAAGGACAAACGACCCCATTTAAAAAAGAAAAAAGTACTGTTTCATCACGACAACGCCCCGGTTCATTCGTCCAGAGTTGTGACGGCTAAATTGGCACAGTTACGCTACGAACTATTGTCTCACCCCCGTATTCTCCAGATTTGGCCCCATGCAATTTCTTTTTGTTTCCCAACCTAAAAAAATGGCTCGGTGGCAAGCGATTTGGATCAAATGACGAAGTCATTGCCGCCACAAAGGCATATTTTAATGACTTTCCAAAATCATACTTTTTGGATGGTTTATTGAAGCTTGAGTATAGGTGGAACAAATGTATAGAGTTAAAAGGTGACTACGTAGAAAAATAAATGCATATATACAAAAATAAATGTTTTTTTTTTCCATAAACGGGTACTTATTATGAACTCACTTTGTGTCGATCCCCAGTGAACTATTCCTCTCCACCGCTCAAAGGTTGACTGGCAGAGATCCCTTAAAGGGATAAGTCCGCCTTTATACTCAAATGTTTTTGTTGTAACTTGTGTTTTATCCTGTTTTTTGTACTATAAAGTGTTTACTTACTTACTTACTTATCAAACAGCCCTCGTATTTATTCAGCGTTTCATTTAAATCCAAGAAAAACATCGATTCGCGGGGTTAAACGTTATCGCTGAACGTACAAACAAATAAGGTTGGTATGTACCCAGAAATAGCGTTCTCCGACATTTTGCTTGCTTATTTACTGTGTCGGCGAATTAGAGGCGAGTTTTTCCTCATAAGTCTTTTTTTTCTTCTGCATTGCCAATATTGCCATTGCATTCAGGCTGGTATGTCGAATGCGGTTATTATTATTAAAGACTTTGTTCTCAGATAAATGGAGAACCTCTAAAGTATACGCGGAACCTAAGGGCCTTATTCATAAACGTCACTCAAACCTCCATTAGCTAAAATAGGTTTTGTCTGCGTCTTACTAACGGAAATGTCAATGTGACAAAAAAGGACAAACGAACTTTAACGGCATTTTAGGTAAAATAGTTTTATGAATAACAGGGTTATTTTTAAGCACCAACGGTGTTCTTTGATATCGTTTTAAGAACGAAGGTCACCGAATGGCATTTATATATTACTATACATATAGAATTACTAGAATTACTATATATTGCAGATGGGGCATATGATGGGACACTTGATACGACACGACGATTTCTTTTTAAACCTGCTGGAAGGAAAAATAGAAGGAAGACGAGGCAGAGGAAGGCCAAGATTGACCTATTTTAACCAGGTGAAGGAGAAAGTGGGTGTCGTGTCGTATCGGGAAGTCAAACGGCTGGCCGAAGACCTCACGGAGTGGCGGTTACTCCACCGACAAGAGCATAGCTCTTAAATTTAAGAAGAAGAAGATATATATAGTTCGTACATATATCAAAGTAGTTTGTGCTGTTTCTGTATCACACCCACACCACTCCGTTTGAACCAGACGCGGTTCGCCGCACTTCAGATAGCAATCGGACAGCCATATAATACTGTACATTCATTACATATATTATGTTTTACATTACGTTTAGTCAGAATGCTATAAATGCAGTAGTCGGTTTGTTCTCCATGGCACGGTCTCGTTGATCTACGGGCTGATTAGTCTCGGGACTTTTAGACTTGATTAGATAAGCAGTTAAGAAAAAAACCGGATAAGTGCGAGTTCGACTCGCGTGGAGAGGGTTCCGTAAATTAATTATTAAAATTCAAATTTCCTATGTTACTTTTAATGCCACGGATTTCATGGTTTTCATGGCTTTCCTGTAATCTATAGGCAAAGAAGTATTTTTCGTACACCCTTCCCGCGCCCTTTTTCCAATAAACTTGACGGTCAAGCATCGGTTTATTCGTAAGTTAGTATGACGCAGAGACATAGGCTATAAGCTATAAGTGAACGTGATATAAGAGAAGAAAACTAATAAATAATAAACACACATGTAGAGGTATAAACTTTTAAGAGAGGGCATAGGGTAAAAGGGAGCTTCATACTAAATGTGTCTAAATAAATATTAAATTTACACGGAGAGAACATGTCTAATCACTTTTTTTAAAGGAGATTTTAATCTCAAAATGCACTCAATAGACTATAAGAGTTATCACTCAGTTACAGACACAAATATTAACGTAACCTGCTTTTTTTATCACTTTAAAAAAAGATGTAGCTATACAAAAATTATATGGATAATTACATCGTATGTATCGTCATTGTATGTTTAATTACATCGTTCCAAACTTTCAAATCGCGATAACTCAAAAAGTTGCTAAGGCGACTAGATAGGTTCTTTCCGTGTACCCTTCATAGGTATCTACAACCGGACGTGGTTAAATATGTACTCGTAAAAGTGAACTTCTGAGTAAATTATAAACTAAAACATGCATTCCTTTGAACCAACTAAGTAACTACTTAACTGTATTTGTTTAATATCCATGTCCTTTGGTTCAAAATTTGAGATAGAGAAACTGTTCTGTCTCGCTTGCACCCGGTCTATTTACATGCTACCTCTTCTACTTTGCTGGTGCCTACCGTTTTTTTGTAAACCCATCAAAACTACACTAGCATTGTAATGGTTTAGTAACCTTGAATATTTGGTCGGATTCCGCACGCCAACACGTTTAACTCGTCACGGTTTAGTATTTACATAAATCGCTGGGTGAATCGTGAATGAGTGTGTTCTATGGTCGTTAAAATGGTGTAATTAGGTATTCGGGACTTTATTTATCACAGCATTAATGAAATGTATATTGGCTACATACGGTACAACAAAAACTACAATTAAATTAGAAAAACAATAAAATAAACAGTAATGTGGTAATTAATTGCTTATCTTTACATGAGTGTCGAATAGCATGTGACATTAGCTTGATTGGAAATATGGTGATGTCATACACTTCATACAGTTTGATTTGGCCCAATCAAATAAATAATTTACGATTTTTTGCAATAGGAAACCGTAAGTAGAGAATGAGTAATCAATACCTAGAGTATGCAAATAATTTGTTTTTTTTTTATTTGAATGAAATTAAGCCAAGATGCTGTTTTTCAACGGACTTAAAAAAGTTGTAGGTGCTCCAATAATTTATCACCAATCATTTGTCATTTTGAATGCATGCTCAGTGATATTTTCCACCCTTGTAGGCTGATTCGATTCAAGGAAGTCGAGGGCAAGATTTTAGGTGCTCGAGTGTTACATTATGGAGTATCTGCCGTTGGCCAAAGCTTAGGAAATAATACAATAGGCAGATGTTATGCCTAGCGACCGAAGTCCAGAGGAAGAGAGTTCAGAGTTGTATTTATGATTCCGACTCAAAAAACTTCATTAGCGTCACTATTATCGCTACACTTACCTTATGCAGACCGACGAGAAGAGTGATGGTGAAAGCCAAGAGTAGAGCGAGCACCAACAACAGAATGACACCCATCGCCAGGAGACCAGCCCCCAACGCCTGCCCTTCCTCCTCGCCACTGGCTATGCTCACGCCGCCGCCCACCAGCAGAATCAGCACCATGATGCTGACTATTATCTCCACGACCTGTAAAGAGTTTGTTATGTTAATCCTAGCTTACAAAGGTTTACTCTTCCTACAAGAATAGGCCCCTTTTGCGCCATCTTTACAATTGTCAGTTTTATATGACAATTCGAACTACATCTCTTTGCCAATATGAAGCGCGCTAAAACAAAATCTTTTCAAGTCAGCGGTTGACACCGTAGTGTCATTGAAAACTGACAATTGTAGAGTTAGTCAAATAGGGGCCAGGTCTTATTAGCCAAGTACGTATTAGGAAGTGACAGGAGAAGTTGCAGCAATGCGTAAGCGCTTCAGTAGATTTAGTCCTGATAAAGTGTATTATAACTGTCCGAAAAATAGCCTAAAGGAGCGATACAACAGCTTGTTTACGGAACGCTTGATTGCATCGCACCAAAAGTCTCCCTAAACCTCAAAATGTAAAGATACCAAGTGCGAAATCGTGACAAATTATCGTATCGATCCATCAGAAGCAGCATAATTTTATTGTGTGGTACGGTTGAGAGTTTTTGAAAATCCCTATTCCGAGCTATTTTGTCGGCACGTTGACGTTATTTTTCTCGATTACGTTAATATTCTTGGCAACAGTAGTTCCATTAGCGCACACTGCTGGTGATAAGTGATAATGCGTCTTACAGAATGATAAAGTCGACCTTTCACATTGAAACTATCTTCAATTACAATAATCGTACCTAGTTATATCTATCTAGTTATCATCATCATCATCATCATCATCATCATCATTAGCCTATTTACGTCCCACTGCTGGGCACAGGCCTCCTCTCAGAATGAGAGGGCTTGGGCTATAGTTCTCACGCGGGCCCAGTGCGGTTCGGGAACTTCACACACACCATTGAATTGCTTCGCAGGCGTGTGCAGGTTTCCTCGCGATGTTTTAATCGATGTTTGTTCGCTATCTAGTTATAATGACCTTGAATGTATTGGTCAAGGAACAAATATTTTTATGATATTTTTATAATGTCGTTAGACCAGGGGTTCCCAAACTTTTTCACTTTGCGGCGCACCTTGCATTTTTGTATTTCGTCCCGGCGCCCTGTGTCAAGTTTGTAGCTGTGTGTGTATACAGTAGATACAATGGCTTCAACACGGTACCTAGGAGACGAGAAAACAGAAATGTATGACGGCACCTCTGGGACTCTTCACGGCGCCCCAGGGCGCCGCGGCGCACCGTTTGGGAACCCCTGCGTTAGACTATGCTTTTAGGTAGGTATACCTAATTACAAACAAAATTTTGAGTTAACCTACCACACCAATCCTACTAATATTATAAACACTACGTATTGAATATGTGTATAATACGTTTTTGTACCATCGCACTTAAAAGGGGAATTCGGATTCAGTCTACAATCAAATCTGTCATCATTATTTTAGAATAGAAGACAACCTTGCAACGACATTTTCAGAGTTATAAATAACCAAATTGTCACTGTTCTTTGCACTAAGAACAAAGCAGTTCTATTTTTTTTGTCTATTTACATGTTACGTGTGAGCTAGTTAATGAAGTAGCGTTTCGGGTTGCTGGTGACATAAATATAGTTAAAGTGAGAAAAGCTTTCCCCTGTTAATTTTTTATGATATTGTCATAAGACTGATTTTTGCCTAGCTCCTGGGAAAGGTAGTAGACTATGTCTATACAAGAATCGAAGAGGTTGCGTTGCGTAGCGTTTTGTTTTATTTAGTTTTTTCTTTGAATAAATCTTTCTCTCTCTCATAAACTGTTTACTTGCTTGCTCAGTGCTTTTCGAGGGACGTGATGAGCGATACAAGCTAAATAATGTTGCGCATGCCAACCCTTGAAGCGATCGAAGGAACGGTGTGGTACCTATGCTAGATGTAATACCTATGTAATGCCCTAGCGATTGCCTAGTAATACTACTTTTTGATATAAGTTCGGAAAGTATGTCATTATGCACGAGTCCCGAGGTGTCTAGGCCCGAGCCGCAAGGCGAGGGTCGAAACTCGGGACGACTGAAAACGACACTTCCGCACGTGTACCATACGACGTTTTTTAATATATTTGCGAAAAAAATACAACGAGGGGGCGGGGCGACCCACCACCAGCCGCCGGCGCCCGGGCGGAGGACGGCGGGGGAGAGCCGCCGGCGCATTGGAAAAGTAAAAGGCACTAGTACGAAAAATACAACTTTATTAAATTAAGAATTAATGAATTACTTATCCCATTATACATAAACGTCACCCAAGCATCTGTTTGGTTAAAATAGGTTTTGTCTTTTTTTTACTAACGAAAATGCCAGTGCGGCAAAAAATGGCCAAACGAACCCTAACGGCATTTTAGTTAAAATAGGTTTATGAATTAAGGATTTCCTAAGTCTCACGATAGGTGAGATCCGTTATGTATCTAACCAGCGCCCTCTTACATTCAAACTGATTTAAAGGGTAAATTTGTATTTTCTTGTTTATTACATTGTACATATGCGGTGATTGTATACAGTACTGTCTACTTGCAAACACAGATTTAAAAGAGGGGACAGGAGCCACAATGATGTCTCTTTTACGCTTTGTAGTCTGAGGTTTAAAGATTAGGTTATGTAATTTAAGGATCGCCAGCTTAATATAGAGTTTGCGCATACTTAAAAGCTTGCAACTGTTGTATAACTCTGTCGTTGGGTACCTATAGGGTTTGAAAAACAGTCTTAAGTAGGCACCTCTGCCCTCTCTCCACCTCAAGAAACTTAATCTTTAAAGCACCACCCCAAATCGGAATACAGTATGTACAGTCTTTAATGTTCATATTAGTGAGTTCGTTAAGATAAATGAGAAAGAGAGTCGGACCGAGGACACTGCCCTGTGGGACACCATAAGAGACCACAGTGTCATTACTAATGTAGTTACCAATTTTTACACTTTGGCTTTGCCCAGATAGGTAATCCGATAGTAAATCCAGCGCTTTGCCTCTTATACCTACCTGGTCCAGTCTGTTTACAAGAATAGGGAGAGAGACCGTATCAAAAGCTTTTTCTAGGAAGACTGCCAGTGATTTATTGCCCTTATCTACTTCGTTACAGATAAGTGATGTTAGTTTTACAATAGCGTCCTCCGTAGATTTCACTTTCCTAAAGCCATACTGGGATTCCAAGAGTAGATTGAATTTGTTAAGAAATATGACTAGTCTGTTGTTAATTAATTTTTCTAATATTTTGGAAATAGCCGTAAGTACCGAGATTAGTCTGTAATTGTTTGAGTTAGACCTCTCCCCAATCTTGTAAACAGGCGTAATAAGTGCTTTTTTGAGTGGAGTTGGGAAGAGTCCTTGATTAAAACAGAGATTGGCCAAGTGACTGATTATGGGAGTTACAATCTCAGAACAGTTCTTTAGGAATTTAATAGGTATACCATCGTACCCAGGTGCACTATCTGATTTGAGTGACATTAGAATGCTAGTTATTTCAATTGGGTCTGTTTCTAAGAGGACGAAAGAAAACAAAGGGGCAGTAGTTAGCTGGTTACTAAAATTATAATTGTTGTGGGCATTTCTGGAAATTATATCCTCGGCTAAATTTTTTCCAATTTTGGTAAAAAAATCGTTCGCGAAGTTTACTGAATCTTCAGGAGTTGGTTTATGTTTTAACAGTTCAGTGTTGTTCGATTTGGTTGATTTATAATTAGTTATGGATTTTATTGATGACCAGAGTGCCTTAGAATTTTTTGCGTTTTTTTTCTAGAAGTTGCCAATCATGTTTGCGTTTAAGAGACTTAATTAGTTTATTAGTGAAATTTCGATATCTAATGAATGTGACCCTCAGTATCTCATTTTCCGGTTCTGAGCGGTTCTGATTCAAATAAATTGAGCTTCTTTCTCATTGACTTATATAACCGTGGACTTTGGGTCTAGTACAAAATGTACGAAAAATGTGTCTCGGTCTCAGCACAACACGGCATTTTTCAATGACAGCCATATGCCATACGTTATAGTGCTGTCGTTCGACCAAACTAAGACTGACTGACGCTCGATTAGTGCTCTTTTTGTGCAAATTAGTGCTACTTTGGTTCGGACGTTATCAAGCGCTAACCCGAAGTCCAATTTTTTCTGCACTAATAAGTACTAACTACTCGAAATTTCTCAATAGTCTTATACATTTTGAGACACGTTAAGCCTATTACGCACCGTTCATTATTTATTTTCGAATAGTAATAAACTTCAAGATTTAAATGACTTTAGTCAGAAATAAAATATTTGAATTTGAAAAATTCGAATTAATTAAATCATTTTGACAGACTTCGTATGGCGAGCCAGAGTGTAAGTAGATTTGTTTCTGTCATACACATAGAGATGCGATAGGTATCTACTTAATCGCATCGCACACAGAGTGAAAAAAATATTTTGACTGCCGCACCAGCGGAAAATCACATGGCTATTTAGACCTCATGGCACAGTGAAAATGGTAACCAGGATGCCTCGTACCTCAGACCGGAGAACAACTTTCAAAAGGCACCTGCAAAAAGTGACGGTGATGGCGTCTAGCCTTGAACCCGTGAAAATGTCAACCAGAACTTGATATCACTATTTGCCAAAAGCCTTATTTTTGAATGTCATACCATACCCTCTACTAACACACAGCTAATTTGCGCGTGTGTCGTAGACAAGCGAGTCAATATAGTGGATTGAGGTTAGCTGTCACTGCCAGTGGTCAAGAAGTCACTCAGCGATCTCGTTTACGAGTGGGTGAGGGCATTCGTATTTGATATCATGGCCATGAGAATTCAAGTCACCGATTCAGAAATACGAACTTTTAGAAATCACTGAATTTAGTCACCGGGTGAGATTAAAAAATCGACCCCCTGAACTAGTCATGTGTTATGCCTCAATTTGAAAAAGACTTCGTGTAGGTAGATGAAGAATCCGTGAAGCCTATATACCCATTATTAATGACTTCCTTCATGAGCTCGACAATTTACTAGACAAAAGACCACTAAACGTCATTAAAATAAAATCAAAACTTTTTTAGTGCCTTGTTGATAACCTTGACATAATGAACAGGAACTCAGATTAACGTGTGGGACTTTTTTATTATTTGTTTGGACAAGATAATGCTAATAAAATAATAACTTAGCCACCCAAAGAGTATCTTTGATAGCATGACCATGGATTAATCTTTTTGTTTCAGGCATTATTTTATTTTTAACCGACTTCAAGAAAAGGAGGAGGTTCTACGTTCCACTGTATGTATTTTTTTTATGTATGTACATCGAATACTCCGTCAATTGTAGACCGATTTTCAATTTTTATTTGAAAGGGTATATTCCTGAGGTGGTCCCATTGTCACCAAGTCATGATCTGATGATAGGATCCCAGGGAAATCGAGGGCAACCCTCAAATTTTACAGGCACGTACTATGTGTTTCATATATTTTCTAAGGTTATTCAAGTATTTGCGTCTGGTAGTCATCATCTCATGATGATGAGCTGATGATGGAAGGTACAACTCCTTAGCGGTTAGGAGTTGGAGGATAATTCTGAAAATGTTAAATCATTATTCGAAAGGGTGTACTCCTGAGGTGGTCCCACTGTCACCAAGTCATGATCTGATGATGGGATCTCAGGGAAATCGAGGGCAACCCTCAAATTTTATAGGCACGTATCATGTGTTTCATATATTTTCTAAGGCTATTCAAGTATTTGCTTCCGGTAGTCATCATTTTATGTTGATGAGCTGATGATGGAAGGTACAACTGTGTTGTAAAATGTTAAATCAACGTCAAATTGTGAAATAATAAAGCAGCAGAAATATGAAGTCGGTGCGGTGCGAGCGGAATATTCTTTGAATGAAGCACCGACTTCATATTTCTGCTGCATAGTGCTAGGCCATAAAACTTTAAGCTTTAGTTTCTGTTGTCCGAAATAAACGCATTTTATTTTAATTTATTTATTTACCATTATTTTAGAGGATTATTTTACGTTTTTTTTAAAGGTTTTTTTTAAGGCGGTTTTACTTTTTTTTAAAAGATTTTTTTTAATTTTGAGCAAGTATTTATTTTATTGTTTTAGTTTAGTTTAATTTTAGATTTTATTTTAAACTAGAGAGCGCCCGCGGCTCCGCCCGCGTGGAATATTATATTAACGTAAGGAATCTCTAAGTATAATATCATATTTCCTCAAGTTTTTAGCGATTCCCAAGATCAAAGAATCGAATTGCTTTAAAAATCCAAAGAAATAATGCGCTGTTTGGGAGAAACGTGTCAAAATGGTGTTGTAGAGCGCCATCTCGCTCGGTCTCGTTTCTTTTATCCCGTTCTGGTTTTTCGACTTTATGTAATAGATATCAAGTTTTGTATTAGACATAATGAAAACGGGATACTGACCGCGATTACCTTATAGGTTTGATGAGCTCCCGATATCCCAATCCAATATCCCGTTTTCATTATGTCTAATGCAATTAACCGCGAATCATTTAAAACTGTTATCAAGTTTTGTGTTAAATAATAACCAATATTAGTAACAATCTCACTCAATCTCACGAGGGGAAGAGGGGTGCTCTCGACATTTATCACGTAATTTTTTTCGGCAAGTATCTAACAGTGTAAAAATTGCGAGAAAACTTTGTTATATTAAGAAAAATAGGTCGAAATTTCGTGCTAATTGTAGCTCGTTTCTACAATACTTATATAGCGACACTACCCAGACAACGCACAGCCGAAACCCTTGGCCCTAGAAAGCTGAAATTTTGCATAGAGGTTGCCTTTATGATGTAGACAAGAACTAAGGACGAATTTGAGATTTATATTTTTACTAGCTGTTATCGCTATACAATTTTCCCAAATAAAAAGTAGCCTAAGTATTTATTATTCCCCAATGTTCAAACTATCTTCTTGCCAAATTTCATCTAGCTTGGTGCAGCGGTTTTTCCATGAAGAGGTAACAGAGCTCAGATTGATGAAGTCAATAGATGGAAGGAAAACTTATGGCCGTATAGTTATACCCTTCGCTCATGTAACTAATGCCCTTTGTTAAAAAGAGACAACTGTATGCTCCGATTTCAAGAGTCGTACCGTTTTTTTGATCTGTAGTGTGCGTCAGTATTTGAATGTGTGAGGGAGCGCCTTTGATGGCAACTATAACCCGATCTCATTCAGTGACACTTTTTTGAATGACTACATGACTACCTAGAGACGACCGATGCTTCTATTTTTTATCGGGAAATTGGCTACAGAATTGACCAATAGGCATCTGGCTACAGTCTGTGTTGTACACAAATAAAAATCGAGTAAGCTTGACAGCTGCTTACATGGGGTCTGTGATGTCTGTGTAACAGAGAGACAGAGTTACTTTCGCATTTATAATATTAAAGTATGTATAAAGTGTAAAATTCATTAGCAGGAAACCGCTTTAGATAACATACGTAAAGTGTTTAGCGGAACCAACTTGTTGAACAGTTATTCATAATGGGAAAAGTAATTATTCATGCCTACACTGATATTGTCAGTTGTGATTCACTTACATACCAATCATAATTATTTTATCCTCATACTCGGGACTTAAATCACGTAAAAAATATACATTTAAATACTTCGACGTTTCGGATACGACGTTGCGTCTATGGCCTTCCCTCCCTTTCCCTTCCCTTCCCATGAGTCTCTTCGGGACCATGGACGTAACGTCGCGTCCTAAACGTCGACGTATTTAAATACATATTTTTTACGTGATTAAGTCCCGAGGATCAGGATAACGTGTGAAAATAGCGAAAGTTTAAATCAATACATAATATTTTATAGGGTATAAAAATACGCTTGAACTTAGAACCTCTAATGTAATTTATGACAAAAGAAAACGTCTCGATCGTGTTTGCTGCAGATGCGTTGGCAAACTAGAGAGCTAAGATGAAATGCTTCTTGTGCCCGTAATTACACCGGCTGTCTTACTCTCCACACCGGAACACAACAGTGCTGCTGGTAGGTAGTATATAGACCAAAAAGAAAAACCCGTAGTTAAAAATATACCACGGTTTTTAAACAGAAAAAGCGTCTTGCCTTCCAACTTCCAACCACATTGACTTCTCTTTTAGGCATATCCATTAAAAAAAGTGGTACCTACCATATTACTTGTTACATACTTCTAACTTTAACTGATGTTATACCTACCTACATCATAATGAATTTGTCATCGCCACGTGTAGGTAGGTATGTATACTTAAGCCAAGCTTAGCTTGAAGTGTTTGATACCAGCATTCTGTGATACCCATTAAGCATCCTAACATCCCGAACACGATACATACGGTCTACATAACAGGATTATATTCGTAACCTGAGCACTACTTATATGACAACGAGTGGTTTCAGTTTATCAGCCTCTAGAGGCACACTAGTGTAATCGACGGTCAACAAAACGGCGCGTTTGCGTTCTTCCTCTTCTCTTCTTTTTCTTCTCAGCATGTATTTGTCCACTGTTGGACGTATGCCTCTTGATGAGCTCTCCAATCCTGCCGGCTGGATGTTTCCCGGGTCCAGGTCGGCCCCGCAACCCTCTTAATATCGTCCGACCATGGGCGAGGGGTCGGCCCACGCCTCGGCTTCCTGTTCTTGGTCTCCAATGCAGGACTCTTTGGCTCCATCTACCATCATCTCTGCGACACATGCCCTGCCCAATGCCATTTAAGCTTCGCAACCTATATCCCAACATCGGTTACTTTGCGTTTGCGTTACGGGTGTCAAATAGTATGAGAATTGTTTGTTGTCGATACGTGCCACTAGTGGCGCTGCTAATGTGCCCATAGCAATGCAGACGGTAGCGCGAACGCGATCGAGACGTTTTTTTGGTCGTTGTGATTAAGTATACACTAGATTAGACGCTCCTAGCAGTGAGCGGCCAGGCACACTCGTATTCGTCTCTAACCAGAATTAATAATGTTACTGCCTTTTAATTGACTTCAGAAGTTATCCCAATTTGGCATTTCATCATGTCAACCGAAAGACGTCCACTGCTGGACATAGGCCTCCCCCAAGGCTCTCCACTCAGACCGGTCTTGTGCTTTCCGCATCCACCGCGGTCCCGCAATTTGCCATTTATTTATATCAAAATATATTGCTTTGCTTGAAGAACACACGTTTATGACAATAAAATGTCTTAACTGAAAGAATTCTCCAGACTGTTTTTTCCCGTGTTGGTGTTGGTGACTATCCCCCGTCTTCTTCTATACCTTTAAAACAGTAACGTGACTGACTGACTGACAGACAATGCACAGCCTAAGGCACTGGACCTATTAGAGACTTGAAATTTGCGGGTGTCTATGGGCATGGGCAGTGGTATCACTTACCATCAGGTGTCCCACTTGCTCGTTTGCCTTCCTCGTAGTATAAAAAAGAAGGCATTTTTTGAAATTCCCACGGGACAGGGAACTTGCCCATTTTGAATTATTTCACTTGGGTAAAGCCGCGGGGCATAATTTTTCATAAACGCTCATTATAAATCTAATTTAATTGAATGGGATTGATGCCTGAATAAATAAGTTTATTATTATTATTACTATGCTTAATGGTACAAATTGTCTTCAAACGTTGCATAACGTTTGCCCTCGCGAGAAACATACCACACAATATTCTTAACTCAAGGAGGTTAGTCCATACTAGTTTAGCCGGGTGATCTAATTACAAAAACCGTTTTTGTTGTCCCCATTACATCTCAATTATTTAAGTCGACGCAATGACACGTGTTCCGAGAGCGGCGGGACTTGGATTATGTCACGAATTACACATTTGATAGGTACGGAGCGAGGAATAATGTTTATGCAACGATAACAATGTCTGCCCGTTACACTGCGGCGTAGGAACAGTCGCTTATAACTCGTTAGCCTCACGGTGCCGCAGTGTATGTACTACTTATTCATGGTTGTCTCGCTCCGTATTCTAACAAGCAGAGAAGTTATTTTGATGAGAATTAGAGTAACAAGAGGTCCTTAGGAATCTCGTACTAGTAAAAGTTAGTGGTGAAGCCATGTGAAACATTTGAGTGAAATGTTTATGAATACGTTTACTGTTGGCTAATTCACGAAAAATGTGCGCCAGTCCAGTACGACACGGCATTTTTCGATGTCACGGCATGTTCGACCAAACTAAGACTGACTGACGTTCGATTAGTGGTCTTTTTTGTAAATTAGTGATCTTTTGGTTCGATCAGTCCATGGTGTTGGTAAGTCAATATTTTTGACCAAACTTACCTTAGGGTCTAGTCCAGGGGACACCTAAAAGCCTTATTAGGGTTCCGGCGTCAACAAAGAAACATAGTTTACCATGCCAGTCCGTGTGTCCGTCTGTTTATCTGTCCGCAGCATAACTCAGAGACTCTTTGCAGGTACTAAGCCGACAAAATGGTAGAATAAAAACTAATTTATTGAATCAGGCGTTACTTTGCGGAGGTCCATATTTATGAACTAAAAAACAAACAACAATATAGCTATAATATAGCTATTTGTCATTAGTGGTCGCGGGTGAGCAAAGTAATTGTTTTTTAGTTCATGAATAAAAACTAGTTTTTTATGATACCTACCTCCCCTACACGTAAAGACGGGGGCGGACTTTTTTTTTCTTATCTATCCTATGGCGTGGGGTGTGTGGGTTAGGATAATCTTTCGTTTAAGCATTATAATTTTTTTCCTTTAACTCTACAATCGCATACATCACTAAAGTGACTAAACGGTAAAAAGTGAGACGGCAGCAAGACAATATTTGTGTACACTGTACAACCAGACATGATAACAAAAATGACCAATATGTTACGTAAAGTTTAGCAAAACATTGTGTTTTTCCTATGTTGTACCTACCGCAATTTATTTGATTTAATTATATACTCAGAGGCAAAATTAATCGCCCACCATTTTTTCCTTAAAAATATCGTGGGCGCTTAATTTTGCCTCTGATTATACTTTATTAATTAACATTTTACACGACGGAATTTCACATACTTTACATGTGGTGAAGCACGGGTCCCTTTGTCTCGTAGACTTAGTCATAGTTTTCCTTATGATTGTTTCATATAATTTTTCTGCAACTGAAGCTGAAAATATGGCCGCTATACTTTCTCAACCTCGTATCTTACCGGTATATTTGGTTCCAAAGACAACTCTATGTTGATCTAGACAGTGTTGTTTTTGGAACTAAATGTATCGGTAAAATACAAGGTTGAGAAAGCATAGCGAAGATAATCGACATTTGCCGTGCCCTAGCAGGGCGTTTTGAATTTCGAATTTGAATTTGATACTTTACATGGGCTACGTAGATTTAACCGTTGAAACCTTGTCGAATTGCAACGTGAAATGTGAGGACCATGCTGGTCCGTGGTCTCGTACATTGGAAGAACTAAAGGTAGAGATGGATAGACTGGAAAGAGTTGGGGAGGCAAGAAATATTCTGATTATGGTGGAGACCAGATGAGGGAAAATTGTGGGACTTTCGATACGCACGAGGATCTGATAATAAAAATTATAGAAGGAAAGAGAGGAGTAAAGAATGGAAAGGGAAGGCAGAGGATAGAGTATTTGGATTAAAGAGAAAAGAACGTAGACGTTGTGTCGTATAAGGAGGTGATAGAGATCGCTTTCGAATTAACGGACTTTAGGGAACTGCGTCGCCAAGAGGTAAAACTAAAAAGATGCTTAAATAAGATTAATAGTAAGTTTAGGTATATTTCACAACTTTCCTGAAAAGTGGATATTTTCAGCATAGTTTCAATTATTCGACCAAACATTACATTAGGGCAATCGATATAAAGCACCCAATCGCTTGCACAGGTATTGAACGACGTACAATAATTTCGGTTTCAATGATCAAAACCGGTTTGGTTAGCATAATGTGCGCTAATAAAGATAAAATGTAAATAGTGTCCGATCGCATAGCTTTTCACTGACACTAAGTATACAGCCGGCAGCGTATTTGCGTAACTATTTTGACACTCAGCGCCTAGTGTAATCGCCGACTAGGCCAAGAAATACGTCTCGATCGCGTTCGCGTTTAACAATTCTCATACTATTTGACACTTTAACGCTAACGCGATCGAGACGTATTTTGTGCTTTTTAGTTACACTAAGGGCACAGATCGGATTGAAATTGAGTTTTAGTACGACCGTGATAGCTAGCTTTTTCCGATACCAAATACCAACCTATACAAAATGAATACGATGGTGATTTCGAGCGAGTTAGACAGTAAGCATGCTGGTCCCTATTTCACCAAAATTGTCCGATTACATTGACAACTCCAAGTACATCTCTTTGCCAATATGAAGCGCGCTAAAAGAAAAACTCTTCAAGTCAGCAATTGACAATGAATTGGCATTGAAAACTGACAATTGTAAAGTTGGTGAAATAGGGCCCAGGTCAGTGAATTAGTATAGCTCTATGAGAGGAAAACACTAATTACTCAGAAAGCTTCGTATCCCGTCTCGCAAGATACAATACATATTTAAAGTTGGACATCTCGGAAATTGGATGAATATGACTGTTTGTTCCCGAGTCTCGAATGCTGTACGCCTAGTTAAATAAATGGGTCACTCACTTAAATAAGTCAAGTTATTACACGAGTTTAGATACGGATCAGTACCTACTTGTATTTCACAATGATTGAGTCTCACAGTTTCATGTTTGAAGTTGTATGGCGTTGTTTGTACCTATTAGTTATTTAAACAAAAATTACGTAGCATAACATAAGATCTTCAGTTAAGTACTCAATTTGTGATGAAGTCAATAGAAGAAAAAGATGTTTCAATGTAAGTAGGTATTATTAAAATTAGCCGTAAGTCATATGATGAGTTGTGAACTACGTAATTAATAAATTTCCAATTACTTAGACCAACTAAGACTAAGTATATGTTATGGTAAATATAAAGTCGAAAATCTAACACTTTAACAAACAGTAGTCATAATTATGATGACAATGACAAGTGCGATACACAAGTAAGTATACGGGTAAGGAGTGACCTGAACAACATCAGATGCGCATTTAACTTTGAAGTGCACTGTACGCAATAACGAGATCACAAAGTGACGAAATTCCACGCCCGAAGAGTACTGAAAGAGTTAGCTCCTAAGCTATCAGATTAGGCATATTTTACATTGATGATATAATATTAGTTTTGTAGTTGATATTTAGGATTTTTATACATATGAATTAATATAAATTGTGATTCTTATTGTTATGATGTAAAATGCTTACCAGTTCCAGATAGCCGATGATGAGGCATCCTGTCTTCAGCTCGATGCATCCGCAGCACGTGTCGAAGATTAAGGCAGGCATAATGCTTCTGAAACAGAGAAAATTGAGAGATTTTTTTCTATCAATAGGTACGTGAACCGAAAACTTTGTATCCCTTTATAAGGATGCTGTTCGCTCGGAGTAGTGTAAGATTTGGCAAAATTTGTATTTAATAAGAAACAAACTAAAATATATAATTTAATAATTTACGGTCGAATTAAATACGAGCAACAAGGCGATAACTTAGTATAAATAAACCAGAAAGTTTTGAGGGAACTGTCATTTTAATTTTATTGTGGTAGTTATTGAGGAGAATGCATTATAGGAGAGCACACTGCCCAGCAAATTAAAAGATAAAATAAGCTACCATCATATTAGTTAAGTAAATCTACAGTAAAGCATTTAGTTATAGCTATTTTGGGCCTATATATTAGGCTTAGGCATTTTCCTTATTTATAGGGCGAAAATTTACATATTAGCCGGCGGAAATTACAGTACTCAAGAAGTATATACCACATTTAAAATAACAATATTTTAAATAGGAAACATCCTGTTTGTTTCGTTACAATTGTAAGTATAATTGGCCAACTTGTCAGCTTGGTAGATTTTATTTTGTGATGTTAATTGGTTCTACATATTATGCTATTTAAAGAATTAAGAAAGAAGAGCACACCAATTGTTTTTTTTTATTTTTTGCGATGTTTGTGATTGTAACTTGTTTTTTTATCCTGTTTTTTGTACAATAGTGTTTAGATACTTTTACTTAAGTACTTAATATTAGCAGATTATAGAATAATTTTAAAAGAAACATTTAACAGCACCTCTCTATTTAATACCTACTGGATTACACAGCAAAAATACTGGATTGCACAGCAAAAATACTGGATTGCATATCAAAACCGTAGTTTTATGTGCCTTTAAATACTAGTCATAATGTAATATGCCTATGCCTCATTTACGCAGTTTTGGACCAAAACGGAATAATCTTTTTAGATTATAATTATAGATTATGGAGGCTCGTACTGGTAAAAGGTTTTCAATCTAACTTTAGTTACCAATTTAGCACCTAAACCGTTCCCTAAATCTGGATTAAATATATCTCAGGCTTGCGGCTTTATGGTTGGAAAGCGATGTTGTAAAAAAAAGTTTCAATGCGAGTATACGAGCGAGCCGAAAAACAAAACCGGTTAGTCGAGTCTGGCGCCTGCCCTTGAAAACGCCTGCGCCCCGATTGTATTCAAACACTACTACTATGCATACCTACTTACATGCTATGCGGGTATTGTGTGTTCGGTGTATGTGCTCGTATGTTGTGTATACAATGTGGATAGGTTTACAAACGCGTAAGAGTAACTTTTACCCTAAAACAGGAAAATTAAATTTGCCGAACCCATTTTACTAAGAAATAGGAAGCCATCTCGGAAGTAAACCCTTTCAAACAAAAAGAAACAAACCAGTTTAAAAATGCCGGAGTTTTGAGGGAAAAAACATCAAATTGTTTCACAGTTTTGTTAAAAAAAAAACTACTGAACCGATTTAAATACAATTTTAAAGAGACAACAAGCAAAAAATCCATTCGTGATTGGCGAAATTCTGTAATCTAATTGTAATTTAATTAAATTAGTTTTAGCGTGGATTTAATGTAATTGTTAATTGCTTTTATTATGTAAATAAAATTCATCTGTCATTTAATGGCAGAATTTATTGATTCCACAGCTTGTTTGGAATTCTAGTACCTTTAGAAGTAAAGGGACCATTTTTAAAGTTTAGTACTTATATTACAAGTACTTATTTATGGAAATTTACATGGACATGCGTATGGAAGAACCGAGACTGAAAAAGCGATTGCTTACAAACCGTTCAGCCCTGACTGACCGTCAAGAGTGCAAGATATCCTGTCAATAAGCGAAGTGTTATTAGGTCATTGTTTACACTCCCTCTCGCACCCTTTCCATCGAATGACTCAATGTTTAGGTTCTGCCCTATCTCGCGTATCAAGAATATCACGGTTAGTCGAATGCAAAATCATGATCTCAGTAGGAGTATCTTTTTGTATTTTTTCTCCCAATTTTTTATTTTTTATTTTTTTTTTTGAATTGATTGCTTTAGTGCGCCATCTCGTTGTTGAGCCTGGGTAAACTGATAAGTTTCGAAAGGGTGCGTTGTTTTCGGTTTACGAAGTAATCGCATAGATGGCGCTAGTCACTGCAAAAAGTGATAAAAACAAGCTAAGATTTGAATACATGGAAAAAATTCGGCCTTTCCTCTATGTCCAATCGTGGTGTAGGGGAAAAGCACACGACCCGGAGTGTCGAGGATCCGGGTTCGATTCCCGGGGTTGGCATTTTTCTGGTTTTTTTCTGTGTATTCATGTTTCAGTGAGTTTATAAAAAATATAATCGAATGCAAAATATCTTTCATAATTTTAGAAACTTATTGACTCACAAGCACAACTTATTGGCTTATTGGTACAACAGGCCTTCCCCGCGGTCTTCATATGTGCAAAGTGTGACTATAAGCTCTTGGCTTCAACCAAAAGTGTTTACTTAATAACAACGCGCAGTCAGATATCTTTAACTAAAATCCCCTTCGCTTGTCTGGCGATAAAAATAGCTCCACCTACGCCCGCCATAACAATTAAAAGTTATTTAAAGCCCACTATAGTTTAGTCGGCATCGGGACATCCGCAATTTTGGGAGTCTTAAGCCGATGACGTAACCCTTAGGGGCTGAGGATAGATAAAGTATACCTACACAGCGAGACGCAGGCGAGGAGCGTCAGGGCGGGGCGCAAACTTCTGGTCTGGTATATAATAGTGAAATAAACGGATTTGATCACTTTTCACATGATTATGTGTGTAAATTTTCATTATTTTGTATGTTAATTTTATTTTTTAACACTATTTTGTATCCTGCCATCCAATTTCGTATAATTTCTGAACCATGGCCGAATAATAAAAAAATAGCTACTGGCAGCCCTGCGCGGCGCGCAGTTTACGTCTCGCCACCGGCGTAGCGTGTGCTCCCAGAGGAAGGACTACAGATTAGTCCGAAACATGTCTAGCTATACTCGACTGACATACTTGTGTGATCCGCTTATTTCACTATGATTGAATCTCACGGTTGTTTCATGTTAAAAATTCTGGTCTGGTCATTATGGTGTAGAATAATATAGACGTATAGCCATGTTAAGTACTAGGCAAGCAAGCAGAACCTATTAGATACGAAGGAACGAACGACTGAACCTGGTGAAGATCGCGGGATCGCGGTGGATGCGGAAAGCACAAGACCGGTCTGAGTGGAGAGCCTTGGGGAAGGCCTATGTCCAGCAGTGGACGTCTTTCAGCTGACATGATGATGATGAAACGACTGGAATATACCCTGGTCAATGATTTAGAAACTTAAATAAGATAGGGTCATCCCTATCATCCCATGAGAATTTAGAAAAATCCCTTCTTAGCGAGCTTCTATGATACTCAAGATCTGTGAAATCTTCAAGCCTCTGGTTCCAGTGGTTTAGGCTATACGTTCTTTATCAGCGGAGCAATTCAATGGTGTGCGTGAAGTTCCCAATCTGCACTGGGCCCGCGTGGAAACTTTGTCCAGGGTTGGATGTAGACCAAGGCTGGTGAGGTGATGATGTAGTCTCACAAAGACGAACGATAGTCACCGGAAGCGAGATATTAGATGTAATATTATATCGGAGCGGCCGAAACTATTTAAATGATGCTATTGTCAAGTGAACTCATTAGTCATGTCCTGACAATACCGTACACCAGCTAATAATAGTGAACGTTTTTAAGTATGTTTACCAATCAGACATATCCACACCATCATATGTATACTTGCAGCTATACTTAAATAAGTAGGTATGTAAACTTTAAATTTTGTGGGCTAAGTTGTCACGGGAGGCAAAGTTGACGTGCTCACAGGGTCCAGCACGACTTCGAATCCTGCGTCACGTAAAATCGAATACTTATTAAACGTTGTCGACTTTGTATGACGTTTGGAACAGCGCCCGCCCGTGAGCGTATTTGGAACTAAAATGTAGTATGAGGTTTCTTGATCTCGATATACGATAACCGTAACGTTACGCAGGATTCGACAAGTCGTGCTCGACCCTCTGGTCAGCGATAAGCAAGGGAGGACAGGCGTAGGAAGCTAGGAAGGTATAATAAAAAATAATTAACTACAGAAAAGATAGGTAATAATTAGACGGCAATGAACGGTTAATAAAACATACCGAAACTGCCAAAAAGCAATTTTCCTTAAAGGCAGATTTAAAAGCTATTACGATACCGCTTAATGATTTTACCAGTGCCGACGTTTTAAGCGCCTAGTTGACCCAATTAATGGAATTACCGATTTAATTAATTTGAAGTAGGTGTGAGCGCTCAATACTTAAAGGATTTTTTATTTACATAATAAAAGCAATGTACAGTGACACTAAATTCAAGCTAAAATTTAAAACTAAATTAAATCTAAATACCTGATGCCCCCGCGGCATGGTGTCGAAAAGGCTGGCAACGTTGACTCGCCGAATAGCGATGCTGATTCTTAGAAAAATAAATTAAAGTACTAGATTTCGACAAACGTAACGTACTTAGTACCTACCTACTAAAATATTATTTATGTACCCCTAAATTATAATTATCACTACAAGTAGGTAGGGGTCTAGTTAAACGGAGAAAAAAAGAAGGAGGTCCTCAAGTCAAGCGTGTTTATTTTTTGATCACAAGATTCCTACACAATTTAAAATAAACACAAAAGTAAAACAGCCACTGGTGGGTAGTTACCTACCACAGAAATGTACGTAATAACTACATAGTAGAGGTAGTGTTACCCAATTTACTTGCTCAAGTTACTTACGAGGAGGGTAACCCAAGTAAGTAACTATCGTGTAGGTACTAGGTATTACCTTAAGGCTAGTATTTAAAGGCACATAAAAAATAACCCTAACACAGAATGCACAGGAAGACTACGTTTTTGATATGCAATTGGTATATTTGCTGTGCAATTCAGTATGTTTGCTGTGCAATCTTTTGATACGCAATTAGTATTTTTGCTGTACAATCCAGTATTAAATAAAGGTGCTGTTCAATATTTATTTTACACTAAAGCCGCTTATAGGAAAAGGCACAGGCAAATTACAGACATGTGTGGGTATTCTAATAAAGCGCGCGGTTGTTTCGTGCGGAAATAGCAGCGTTAGACGCATGCATTCAACTTTCTCACCCCCGACGAAAAAAAGGGGTGTTATAAGTTTGACATGTGTATCTGTGTATCATCAGTGTATCTGTCTGTGGCATCATAGCTCCCAAACGGGTTTACCGATTTCGATGATGTTTTATTCAATCGAAAGCTAGTTTAATCGAGATGGTTCTTAGCCAAGTTTCATTAAAATCGGTTCACCAGTTTTTGAAATATCATTTCAACTTTTCTAAGTTGGTTAGGTTGTCTTGTTTGTTCAATGCTGCGTTTTCAGCTTAAAACAATGTTTGGTAATTAGATTATGTTAAATAGAAAACTATGTGCGTCAAACGCATTGCCTATACGTTGCGTTTATTGCGTAAAACTAGCGCGTAAAAGAATTGACTACGGGAACGCTCAAGTTACTTACGCACGCAGTAACCCACCCTTACTTAGGTGTGTATAGGTAGCGCGGCGAATTAAGAACGCTGGCCAAAAGTGGAAGGGGCATGCGCAGAAGTCAATTCTTAGGTCTATTTGGTTGCGCAGAGGGGTGAGGGGAGGGTGCGCGCTGGCGCCGACACGTTACTGGTAGATCAAGTCGTTCTTCTCCTCGATCGCTTCGTTCACGCGTCACGTGTCTCTTGGGTACCGTTGCGTACGGATTGTTTTAGTAAGTACGTTATGATGTCGTAGTTGGTGAAAAAAAAAAATCCCAAATTTAAAGTTTGTACACGGCAAGCCAGAAACGGTTTACGACATGAATTGTTATGTTAAAAAGGAAACTAATTACATCATGGGTAATTTAAAGCAGGTAAAAATTCTACCAAGACTCTGAATAAACATACTAGCAAAATAAGTCACAAGCAAATGCGAGTGTTATTATGTTAGGTGACTAAAGGTACAAAAAATGCGAAATAAGAAAAATATGTTTCAAAGAAATACACTCAGAACTTAACAATTTTGTGCGCAATTGTACAGATGCACCAAATTGCCCCCACCAGTTTCGCCGAGCGATCTTAATCCATCGCGCGGCATATAAATACAACTGAAAACAACCACTTGTTACTTACTTATTTTGTTTGTGACAATATAGGTACGTAAGTAAATCGCTACGAAGTTCACCTTGAACCAAGATCAAGAAACACGTGCATTCGAAATGAGATGCAAAAGTCATAAAACAGGTATAAATAATACCAATTTAAGTTGAAATATTTTTAATGTACGTAAGTAGTACTTATATTGTTCACGAATTATTAAAAAAAACCCTATAAGTAACGAAAGTTAAAAATAAGCCATATGAAAAAAAAAACAATTCCTTGATGCTACTACGTACCTACTAACAATATTTTTTACTACCCAAAATAAGTAAGGTTCAGTGACTGGGCCACGGTCGGGATTCACAGGAGTAGGACTAAACTTTATGAACTATATGAAATGAAAAGCTACAATAACGACCCCACATTTAGAGACTATGTTAAAAGATATTCGAAACTATTTAAAAAAGTTTGTGTCGCCGCCAAAGCGGAATACCTTAGTAATAAAGTTAAATCCGCTGATAATAAAGTAAAAGCAGTATGGAACGTAATAAATTCAGAGACAGGTAAATCAAAGCCCCATAATAGCCAATATAAGTTAAAGATAGATGAAAGAATAGTAACTTCAGATTTAGAAGTGGCGAGTGCTTTTGAGGATTTTTTCTCTAATATAGCTATAGATACAACTCGTGACTTAAAGTCATCCACTGCGCTGGCTGGCTCATACTTAAATGTGGTTCAAAAGGATAGTAACTTGAAATTTGATTTTAAACACACAAACTCGGAAGAGATTATAAAAACATTTAAATCTTTGAAAATTAAGAACACAGAGGATCTTTGGGGTATTTCAGTTAAAGTAATGCAATCTGTCATCCATATTGTGGCACCATATCTGGCCGTCGTGTTTAACAACTGCGTCGATGAGTGTGTGTTCCCTGACTTAATGAAGTACAGTAAAGTTATTCCTTTATTCAAAGCTGGCAGCTCATCTGAGCCTGGTAACTTTCGACCGGTTTCCGTGCTTCCTGTACTAAGTAAAGTGTTTGAGAAAATTATGCTAAATCAATTGCTTTATCACTTCAATATTAATGAACTATTTCACAGTCAGCAATTTGGGTTTACGAAGGGCCGCTCGACAACGGATGCGGCTGCAAATCTCATGAAGCACATTTATGACGCATGGGAACAATCGCAAGATGCAATAGGAATATTTTGCGACCTCTCCAAGGCATTTGATTGCGTGGAACACGAGACGCTTATCCGCAAACTTCAACACTACGGACTCACAACTAATGCACTGAACCTTGTTATGTCCTATCTCAGTCAGAGAATCCAGAAAGTAGACATACATAGAGTGCAGTCATGTGGATCACCGGTGAAGCTTGGAGTACCACAGGGCTCTATTTTGGGTCCGTTTCTCTTCTTGGTGTACATAAATGACTTGCCCCAGCTGCTAGAACACAAATGTGACATAGTACTGTTCGCTGATGATACCTCTCTCATTTTTAAAGTCAACAGGCAACAGGAAGATCAAAGTCACATCAATGAGACTCTAAGAGATGTGCTGAAATGGTTTACTGCAAACAATTTACTATTGAATGCAGCTAAAACGAAATGTATAAAATTTTCGTTGCCTAATGTAAGACAGGTTGACACTACTATCAGATTAAATGGAGAGAAGCTGAACCTCGTGGATGAGACTGTTTTTCTCGGGCTTACCTTAGATCGCAATTTGCAATGGAGCCCACACCTATCTGGTCTTGCTGGTAGATTGAGCTCTGCCGCTTATGCTGTACGAAGAATCCGGCAATTCACCAATGTAGAAACGGCGCGGTTAGTTTACTTCAGTTATTTTCACAGCATTATGTCTTATGGCATCCTAATTTGGGGCAAGGCGGCCGACATAGAGACAATCTTTATCCTGCAGAAGAGGGCGGTCCGGTCTATTTACAATCTTGGCTCCCGAGATTCACTTAGAGAACGCTTTAAAGAAATCGACATCCTTACAGTAGCTTCTCAGTATATATATGATGTAATATTGTATACACACAAGAACATCAAATCTTTCAAGAAAGTGTCGGATGTGCATGGTTTCAACACTCGGAATAAGCATAAACTTGCCGTCCCTAAATTTCGTCTACGAAAAGTCAGTAAGTCTTTTTTGGGAAATTGCGTGAGGTTCTACAATAAAGTGCCTGTAGATGCATGGGAATTGCCTCACAATTCATTTAAAAGATACATAAAGACCGCTCTCTTGAAAAAAGCATACTACAAAGTGGATGAATACTTATGTGATGGCACCACCTGGCCAAGGTTGAAAACAGAAGATAATTAGGACATCAATGTGACTTGGCTGCGTCCCGAAGATATTCGTGTATGGTGTCCGGCTCTGTTGCCGTTGTCCGCTGCGTACTAATTGTAATACAATTGACAAAAATAATGTTTTATTTATTTGACATGATGACATGAAATGTATATTTCATAAATTTTTGTTATTTGAAATTTGGAGACCATGTACATCTCCAGTTTATGTATATGTATTATTATACTTATTATTTGACCGTGGAGGCGTTTTACACCTCTGCTGATTTTAATTTAGTTTAAATTGACCCTAGAGACTATACATCTCTAAGCCATTTAGATTAAGTATTATATTATAGTATTAATTCTGGGACCCTATACATCCCTTTGTAATTTAAATTTTCACAGATATTTGACCTGGAGACCCTATACATCTCCTGCTCAAATAAAACGTGCCAGTAAAGTAAAGTGTTCTGGTTTTGCTGTTTTAATAATTACTTTTTACACTTGTTTCTAAAATGCGGTATTTTTTTTTTCTCTCTTAATCTTTTAATGACAGAGTGAGGTTTCTTTGTGTAGTTTGTCTGTGGTTGCGTATTGTAAGAGCTAATGTAACTTGTTTTTAGAAAAAATGACTTTGTGCCAAGTTTCTTGCGGCGCATTCTTCTTGGCAATCATGGTCTTTCCGAAAGCGCTGGTAGACTCAAAAAAATGACGTGTAAAAGAGCATTCAACTGCCTATTTGCTGAATAAAATTTTGAATTTTGAATTTTGAAATACCTTAAAAAAAGCGTAAGTCTTATTTGCTTAGTTAATTGAGTAATTAATACGTCAAAATAAAGTGTTATTCTAACATCGATATTTATCTAAATAAAACATACAATTTTAAAGACAAAACAATAATAATAAAAAATCAAATCACAAAAACAGGCGGCTTCCCGGCAACCGCCATTTTGAGTGAACATAAGGCGCATAAAATAAACCCGATTTGGCTCTCACAAATTATTTTGCCTAAATAATTATTCATAAAATCGGAATATAATTAAAATGGTAAGCACTTACATTAATTTATTTCTGTTTTCTGTAACTGGGAACACTAATACCGGCAACTGAACGCACGCACTCACTTCTCCAAGGCTCCCGAGAGACTGAGCGAACGAAATGAACGAAACGAACGACCCATGATGGCACGGATTATGCGTATAATCCGTACGCAACGATGCAAAGGAACGAATGAAAATTAAAACCAAACAAGCTCACTATGGAAATATCGATAACACTTTTTCTTAATGATAATGTCTTTAAACATCGAAAATAAAAATAAAATAAAACTTTTTTCAATATTGTACCTAGTAAGTATCCAAATCCAATCCACAAGTTATAAATCAATCCACTAAAATTATGTAGGTATTAAGTATGTATATTAAGCCGTCATTATAAAGTCGCTCAAATTATTTAAAATCTTCCCATTAGGTACTTTTAAAATTATAATACTCAGTAGGTAAATATATCTTTCTGGTAAAAGCTGTGTCGTGTATTTTAAATCCAATTATAATTAAAGCCACATCACACAATATCACACAAAATACAGGTCATATTTTTTATATTTTTTCGATGGCTGCCTTGCCCACCTCTTGACACCACGCACGGGTTTGTTTTGATACCTGTTGGATACTCATAACAAAGGAACGAATGAACGAGCGCATTGAATGGAAAGCGAAGCGCGGGAAAAACTGAGTCCCTACTCCGAAGCCCGAAATTCGAAGTTCGTATCCGACCGTTCTTCTCGCTTCCGTGTTAACCTATGGTGGCGTGAGCGGGATACGAACTTCGATTTCAGACCTACTTGAATACTTCGAATCTTTCGGGCCTGAACGAGCTAGTTTATTTTCGGCCAACAACAAAAGCTCGTTTTTTCATCACAACTCCACCCGGGTGTATTGTAGCTAGGCTTGTTTGGGTTTGAATGCTGAGAAACCGAACTCCCTATAAACAGTCACCGTAGAAAAGCGCTGTTTATTCACTGCAAAATCAAAGCGCTTTTTATAAATAGCACTTTCAAGAGGAGTTCAATGTTAACTTTTAAAAGACCAGCCTTATGTTCATATTTCTATTTCCAGGGGGGCTAGCACGCGCGCCATTTCGTCGCTTGTCGCTCAGCGCGTCCTTCGCTGATTCCGTCACTATGAAAGGGACGCACTGCGCGACAAGAGACAAAATGGCGCGCCGTGCTACATGTGCTGGTCAAGTCAATATTTATTAACGTCCGAAGAAAATTTGAGACATACCTACTTTTTAAGCCATGGCGAGTGAATGAGTGAACGCTGGTTCAAACTGTATTATGTTTACACAAATACACAATATTAAAAACTGACCAGCGATTGGATTCTATCGAACCTTAACAGTGCAGATGAGGCCGAAAATGTAGCTCACCAGCTCAGTATTAACAACCTATATTCACTCTGGCCTTAAAAAGCCCCAAAACAAGTTCACTCACTCATTCTATGTGTGCCTTTTTAAGTGGATTTGAATTATCATTAAATAAAAACACGATAAACGGGTCAGACGTGATATCTATGGGTCGAGCAAATCATGTTGACTGTGACATACTCCCTGCGGTTTGTTGTTGTTTGTTACAATAATCGTGCAAGCACAGAATACATTAGCTATAATTGACGGAGCGAACGCGAAGCGTCTCCATGGGCGTACCCATCCATTCATCATCATCATCTTGCCGCAAGGTCTCCCCCAAGGCTCTCCACTCAGTGCTTTTGGCATCCACCGCGATACCGCGAAAACCAAATCAAATCAAATCAAATTTTATTCGGCAAATAGGCAGTTGGAATGTTCTTTCGGAGTCTACCGGCGCTTTCGGAAAGACCATGACTGCCGATAAGAATGCGCCGCAAGAAACTTGGCACAAAGTATTTTTTCTAAAAACGTGTTAGGTACAAATAACATAATAAAAATATGCTTAAATAAATCTCACTATGTCGTTACTCATTTGAAAATAAAGATAAAAATATTAAGTACAGTATTTATTTTGGCCCACCCTACTCTCTGACCCTAAGCTAAGAATTTTTAGGCAAGAGGGGTGTTATAAGTTTAACCTCTGTATCTGTGTGTCTGTGTATCTGTGTATCTGTGTATCTGTCTGTGGCATCGTAGCTCGTAAATGGATATACGGATTTGGACGCGGCTTTTTTTAATCGAAAGCTAGTTTCATCGAGATGGTTCTTAGCTAAGTTTCATAAAAATCGGTTCAGCCGTTTTTGAGATATTAAACTTTTAAATGTCTCAAGTTCAGGTCCCAGATGTGAGAATCCGTCGATGTCTTCAGTATGTCTAAGTTCGGAAATTCGTAATCCGGAAGCTCGTTGATATCCTAATTTTTTGTTGGTTTAAGTCAAATAATAATTAAAATAATAAAATATATTATATTGTGAAGTGAATTATAATGTAAAAAGCATGAAATAAAATACTTAAATAAAAAATTTAAGAACCCCCGACGAAAAAAAAAGGAGACAAAAGAAAACTAAAAAAGTCAAAAATAATGTACTTACTAGCTGTTTCCCGCGACTTCGGAAGAATTCGTTTATGTGGGAACTATGTATATATCTCGAAAATAACAGGCTATGTCCTTTTCCAAGGTTCAATCTATCTCAATACCAAAATTCATCAAAATTGGTTCAGTGGTTTAGGCGTGAAAAGGTAACAGACAGAAAAACAGACAGACTGAATTACTTTCGCGTTTATATTGTTAGTATGGATTAGTATGGGTGAAAGTATGGATTGGCCCTTTCAGTTCAATATACCTAGCAATTTTTTTATCTAAGCGTTATCGGTGTCGGGGGATCGCTAAAGTCAATAGCAAACTAAAGTATGTTGTTTTGTAAAAAGAATAACTGTGGTTATTCTTCTATAAAGCTATTCCACATAAACGAATTCTTCCGAAGTCGCGGGCAACAGCTAGTGCATTATTTTTGTTGTTGTTTAGTTTTATTTTTGTCTGCTTTTTTTGTATGTCCATGTCCGGCTGTCTGGCTGTCCCGCTGTCCCGCTGTCCCGCTGTCCCGCTGTCCCGCTGTCTCGCTGTCCGCATGTCCGACTGTTCTCCTCTACTGGTCGCATATCTCGACCGATTTTGAATAGAAATTTTGTGAGCTAGTTTTAAAAGATTGTTTCTTTTGGAAAAAAAAGAAAAATGTTGAAAAATTTGCTCGCGAGGTCAGCTCACAGAGCCGCTAATAATACTGGCTAATAGTAAATAAGTACCTAAAATGGACCAAGCTTATGGTTTTTGTTACACGAGCTTTATGGACTGACGAGGTCAGTAAAAAACAAACTAAAAATGCCAAGGTACTTAATACTTCCTAGCAGACGAACTGTGCCCTAAGCACGACTTGTCGAATCCTGCGTCACATAAATCGAATAGTAAACTATAACGAGTTTGTATGACGTTTGGAACAGCGCCCGCCCGTGAGCGTATTTGGAACTAAAATTTAGTATGAGATTTTTCGATCTCGATACGATAACCGTAACGTAACGCAGGATTCGACAAGTCGTGCTTAGGGCACTGACTTGAGTTTCCCACAGCCAGCGCTACACATACTCGTAAGTACAGTTCTGAAATAGAACATAATTATGGTTCACGAACTGTCATACCGGGCCAATTTAAGAAGTTATAGACGTAGTAGAAAAACTATTCCCACGGACTAGGCAAAAATCAATCTTATGAAAATGAATCTTTCGCGGGTGGTAGGACCTTGTGCGATGTCCGTCCGGATCGCTACCACCATCTTACTCGCTAATCCTGCCGCTAAGCAAAAGTGCTTGCACTGTTGTGTTCCGGTGTGGAGAGTAAGACAGCCGGTGTAATTACGGGCACAAGAGGCATTTCATCTTAGCTCTTTAGGTTGGCAACGCATCTGCTAACCCCCCGGGGTTGCGGGTGTCTATGGGCAGTGGTGATCACTTACCATCAGATGACCCACTTGCTCGTTTGTCTTCCTCGTTGTATAAAAAAAATGTCATAAACCACGTCATGAACCTTTTGACTGGGGAAAGCTTTTCTCACTCTAACTATAAGTACCTACATAGATAGGTAATACAGTGGAGCTTCTAACTCGAACTTCATACATTTCGACTTATAACCTTAGAGGATTACTTTACACATTTTTTGAAGGCGGTTTACTTTTTTGATAAAAGATTTTTTATTTCGCAATTTTCAGTTAAGATTTCCCTGAGATCCCATCACCAGATCCTAACTTGGTTACAACGGGACCACCTCAGGAGTTACGTACACTTTCGAATAAGAAAAGAGTTTTGAAGAGAAATCAGTGTAGGTAAGTACATACCTACATAAAAAATACATAGGTACAACATACAATGACAATGCAAGCTGCCAGCTGCTTAACGGATTTTTCTTTGCATTGTCATTGTATGTTGAATTTCATACTATGAATGTTTCATAAAAATAAACAAATCAATAAATCGATTATTTTCATGTTTTTTACATAGGTATAGTTGAACACAGAAGCTCCTCCTTTTCTTCAGTCGGTTAAAATGAGATGCTCTCAATATTCTCTTAAATAATTATAATAACGATGATGATGTGCGAAATCTGATGACAAAAGATACATAATACTAAAAACTTGTTTAAAAAAGTGACCTTGGTTCTCGAGCGGAAACGGCGCCAGCATTGATTAAAATGTTTTTTGTTCCCGACTGTATACGTTGATAAAGCTACGGACTCCGGCGATGATGTCATCCATTGTGGCGCAAACTTAGGCAGGAAAGGACAGGAGATGTTAACGCGCGATTTCCCCTCTCATCATCATCATCATCATGTCAGCCGATTGACGTCCACTGCTGGACATAGGCCTCCCCCAGGGCTCTCCACTCAGACCGGTCTTGTCAATCAATCAATCAATCAAATTCTTTATTTTACATAAAACATGGTGTACAAAACAGGTCTTAAATTAAATTAGTTCCACATGTTCTGTTGCAAAGACAACACGTAAAAAATGAATAAACAATCTTAATAAAATTAACAAAAGGAAAAATATTATAAATACAAATCGTCAAACCACAAAATTAATTACATAATTTACTAGATAATGATAACTTCAGAATGACAATTTAAAATTTTAAATAATCAGCCAAGTTACACACATCGTTATCATTTAATTATTAGGTGACATTTAAAAAATCTTCCACAGTGTAAAAACAATGGTCTATAAGCCAGTTTTTGAATTCCTTTTTGAAAGAATTTAGTGGCAATGTCTTAAATCTATCAGGCAGCTTATTGAATACTTATAGACATACAATACGTACCTCTGTTATACAATTGGTTTTTTTTAGCCGGCATTAATAGTCTATCTGGATATCTTGTGCGGAAACTACAGGAATCTTTTAAGGTTTTATAGGACTCTGGATGTTGTTTTACAAATAGGCAAATTTCGTACAAATACATGCATGGCACAGTCAACAAACGAAGTTCCTTAAAGAGAGGACGACAATAAGTTCTAACATCTACATTACACATTGCCCGGAGACACTGCTTTTGTGCTATGAGAACCCGACCAATGTGACGAGAATTTCCCCAGAGGAGACTCCCGTATCCCAGCAAGGAAGACACGTAGCCATGATACGCTTGGAGTGCCGTGTTTTTAGTGCAGGTTTTAGTGAGACGCCATAATGCATAGGCAAATGAGTTGATTTTCCTACACATCTTATCTATATGATCCCACCAGGAACATCTGTCATCCAAAGTAATACCGAGAAAAACAGTTTGGGATGACTCTTTTATAACTTGATTGCTCAACATTACCTCCAAGGTCTGTTTTTTAGCATTTTTATTAATAAATTGGATAAATGTTGTTTTGCTCGTGTTTATATTTAAGTTATTTTTATTTAACCAAGTTACTACTTCACAGATCGTGTTATTTATATGAGCATTATATTCCTCTTTATTTTGACAAGGTATAACAATCGACAAGTCATCAGCAAACAACGTGCACTCAGATTTTATTGCATCTGCGAGATCATTTATATATATTATAAAATGTAGAGGTCCCAAGATACTACCTTGTGGTACCCTACACCATTTACTTCAACAGCGGACTTGTACGTAGTTACAATATTATTCGAATCCACCTTTGCAATTTCCACAAACTGCTTCCTGGCACTCAGATAACTTCTGAGCCAATCGTTTACTAAGCCTCTCATGCCGTACAGCTCACATTTAGCTAAAAGTAGCTCGTGGGACACAAAGTCAAACGCCCGGGTCATATCAAAGAATATTGCACTGACTGGAGTACTCTTATCCAAATATTTTGAGATATTATTCATTAAAGAAAAGGCTGCTAAGGATGTCGATTTTCCTTTTTGGAATCCATACTGTTCTGGTTTAATGACGTTGAATTTATTTAAAAAAATTGTGCTTTCCGCATCCACCGCGGACCCGCAAAATTTCTCCTCTGCCAAAAAATAAAAATTTAAGTCTGTGCAAAATGCACAGGGTTTGTTGATTGTGTGCGTGTTTTTTGGTATTTGTGTGACAGTTTTGTTTTAGTATACTTTTGTAGGTAGGTAAAAAGCCGTGATAGCCTAGTAGTTTCACCTATAGCCTGTCAAGCAGAGGGTCGTGGGTTCAAACCTCGGCCTGCACCTTTGAGTCTTTCGGAATTTATGTGCGCGGAATTATATTTGTACTTAATGTTATTTATCATGAGCCTTTCGGTGAAGGAAAAGACTCCTGCGGAGCAATTCAATGATGTGAGTGAAGTTCCCAATTTGCACGGGGCTCGCGTGGGAACTATAGCCCTCATTCTGTGAGGAGGCCTGTGCCCAGCAGTGGGACGGAAAAAGGGCTGGTGATGACCCGTTTGTAGGAACGTAACAAATTTTGACATGAGCTTAGTCGTGTGCTATACGTGTGTACCTCGTCCCCCTCGAAAAGTGACAGAAAAATTGCGGTGCATAGATAAGCCAAAGGCGCCTCCCGTTTGTCTGCTTTATGACCACAAATCATCAGACAGATGCGAGATGTGTTTTAAAAACCTTAGCGTAGACACTTTGTGCTTAATTATTTGTGTCAAACTGAGTAGTTTAAATACTTCAAGATATTACGTTGGGTAAAGAGAATTCTGCCAAGAGCGTGTCGGATACGCCTTGGATGGGTTTCCGTAGTTGTTACGACAATTTCCTTGCCCATGTATGCAGTTGTGGTTCCATGGTGGAAGAAGATGACCACCACGCACTGAGTTACCGTCGTTGTTCAGGGAGATTCCCGCGACAACATGCCCTCGAGATTGTATTTAGAGCTCTGATAATCGGCAAACGTCCCCTGTGTGCGTGAGCCTCCGGCTCTGAGCAGATCTGATGGCAAGATCCCGGACGGGCTGTGACCCTGGTGCCCTGGAAGGACGAGAAATGCCTATATGGGACGTTACTTGCGACAGCACTGTTGCCGCCAGCCACCTGAGCCGTACCGTCAGCTCCCCGTCAGCAGCCGCGGAAGATGCCAGTCCAAAGAAGAGGCTTAAGTACGCAGTCTTGGAGCAGCTTTACCATTTTGTTCGTGTAGCCGTGGAAACCTTGGGCAGTTGGGGTGCGGAGGCGAAGCGTTTTGTGGTGGGAATTGGGACGTAGGCTCATGGATGTCTCTGGTGTTTCCCGTTCTGGTTCGTTCTTGATGCAAAGGTGGGCCATCGCTTTTCAGCGAGGTAATAGTGTTGCAGCGAATGAGATGGGTACCTTTGCACCAGGAACGGTCAGGGGCGGGTTATTTTTGAATTCTTTCTTTCTATTTGTGACTGTTTGTTTTTATAAATTGTTTTATAAATTAGTGAATACAAGTTCCTTGCTTATCTAATTTGCGTGAAAAAGCTTGGATATACAAAAATAGGCGGATATGCCACCGCTTCACGCGACAGGTGATTCGGTGACTTGGTATCCCTTGATGTTTGACATTATGTCAGTCTAATGACAGCTAATGAGTGAGCCACATTTTGTCAGCGCTGAACAGGTGCGTGGCCTATCGTTAATGTTTTATAATATATCGATGTTAAATGTTAATTGTATACTCTTAAGAGGCCATTTACTACGTAAGACGATTTTTGCAAGTTTTCGACCCCATCCTTCCCCTATGAAAGAAAAAATAAAATTCAGCCGACCCCTTCCCCCCTGTTTAATTCATATTACCAAGATATTACTTACACAAGAATGTAAAGGAAAAAATTAATACACTCTTGGTTTGTTTTAACTTTTATGGTTTTTAGGAACGTTTATTTTGTATTTTTTATTTTATGGAACTTTGGTTTTATTTTTAGGGTTCCGTACCACAAAAGGAAAAAACGGAACCCTTATAGGATCACTTTGTTGTCCGTCTGTCTGTCAAGAGCCTTTTTCTCTGGAACGCGTGGAGGTAGCATGCTGAAATTAATATCAAATACTCAGGCCTGTGGTCCCTTGAAGGTGTGAAAAAATCAACCTTCTAAGTAAACGCAATCAAAAGGTACAGTCATTATAAAAAGGCTATTTCCATACAAATTGCTGATATCCGAAAAGCTACAGCCTGCAAAATGCGAACTTCGTATCGTGCCGTCCCTCTCAAGCTAATATTATTTAACACGAGAGTGAGCGGGACGATACGATACGAACTTCGATTTTCGAATTTCGTAGTTTAGGGGCAGGGTACTTCCAGTTGTCCTAGAAACTTGAAATTTGGTATCAATATAGCTCTTATAGTACAACCACTCCGAAAAGTCTCAAAATCTTAAATTTTTATGTCTGTCTGTCTGTAGATTTCGCAGACCAATATAAGTTGACCCCACACTGCGTACATTTTGCTTAAGAGCAGGGCTCTGCTAACACTGGACTTCTTAAAACACTGGGGAAAAGCGTTAAAAAATTTCTGCGGAGCCCTCGTGCGCGAGTCCGACTCGCACTTGGCCGGTTTTTAAGTATAATCTTAACTTTGCGCATTTTTGTGGTTGTAAGAAAAAATAAGCCGTGGTTGGCCCCCCTGCCTCCTAAATCGTCTTACTGTATACGTAATATATGAATGCCCCCTAAACTTTGAAATGAAATGAAATATTTTTATTGCGAGAATACAGGTCATAAGTTACATAGGTTACATAACCAACACTGCGTTCTGCCTCATCGGCATGCAAAATTTTTAACAAATACTATTATTAAGATACAGGTAAACTCAGCTTAGTAACTACATGAGATCAATTACCTAAGTATAGTATCTAAGTATATTGCGAGCATAACAGAAATTAACTATTTTAATAGTCATTAAATTATACTATCACAGCCCTAGAAAATTATAATGAGAATAAACCTAAATCTATTGACTTAAAATTTATAATACCTTATACACATAAATGTTTTTGTTCCGTCAAGTATTCCTTGACGGAATAAAAACATTTACTTAGTAACCAATCAGTAAGGACCCTTTTGAATTGGCTCATATGACATTTTTCTATGTGTTTCGGCAATTTATTGTATAAATGAAAATAATCGATTTATTGATTATTTTTGTTTTTATTTTTATGAAACATTCATAGAATGAAATTCAACATACAATGACAATGCAAAGAAAAATTCGTTAAGCAGCTGGACTTGAACCAGCAACCTCGGTAATCCGTACCACGCTCCACCAATTAAGTTCAAGTCCAGCAGCTTAACGAATTTTTCTTTGCATTGTCATTGTATGTTGAATTTCATTCTATGAATGTTTCATAAAAATAAAAACAAAAATAATCAATAAATCGATTATTTTCATTGATTCAGAAAATAGCTCCATCTCTTGCCACTAATGCGTAACTGTAGAAGTTCCGTAGTGGGTGAGCCGCTTGATTAAGCTACTCATAGATGGCGCTGAGGAGAGATCTTCCAAATAAAATATGACACAAGGCATTGAAAAATTCGTTAGGTACACCAACGTTAAGTATAGCTTAATTTTTTTTAAACGTTAAGTTTAGCTTAATTGGTGGAGCGTGGTACGGATTACCGAGGTTGCTGGTTCAAGTCCAGCTGCTTAACGAATTTTTCTTTGCATTGTCATTGTATGTTGAATTTATTGTATAATTTGATGGCCATACATAAAGCATTTTTTCCATAAGCTTTCCATAAGATTGGAATTGCAATTGTGATATCTGTGGTTTTATTCTGTCTAATGTAATTTTTACGTCAATGCACATTACCTACCTCATACATTTTTACGTCAATGCACATTACCTACCTCATACATTTTTACGTCAATGCACATTACCTACCTCATACATTTTTACGTCAATGCACATTACCTACCTCATATATTTTTACGTCAATGCACATTACCTACCTCATACATTTTCAGATAAAACATCCTACAGACCTATATCTATTCAATGAATTTGTTATTTAGCATTTATTATTATTGTGGTTTATTTGTGGTTCATTTGGTTACACCTACCGTGTTAGGTAATTAGGTACATATTTATGCAAAAAAAAAAAAATAAATAAATAAAATCTTTTTTACAAGCTAATTTTATTTTGCGATGTTTGCATGTATACATACATATACCTACTGTGTGTATATTCGAGTCAAATCTTGCAAGTTAAATTTGACTCATCTTCCCGATGCTCGATCTAGCTGAAACATTGCATAGGTAGCTACTTATGCAAGTTCAGTGACAGTGCAATAATCTGGTAGTAATATTCTGGTGTTGTGGCCAGGATCGCCTCCACAGGAGGGAACTCTTCAACGGTTGATGGCATCGACTTGAAATTTGGTATGGATGGATGTGTTAGGTTGGATGACAATACACGTACTATACAACCAAAAATACAGTCGAAAAAAAAGCTTGTTTACATTTTTTTAGGTTGACTTTTTTGATTGTTTATGCCATATACTAGCGACATAATTTTTAGGTGCAGCTCCGGTCCATGGCCCTCTTGGCCCTAGGGTAAATACGCCATTGGTTGTAGCTTAGTGAAATAAAACGGATCACTCTCGTATACAAGTCGAGCTAAGTCGGACATGTTTCGGACTACTTCGTATTCCTTCCTCTGGGAGCGCACGACTCAGCGGCAGCGAGACGCACACTGTGCGCCGCGGCTCTGCTCCCTGCTCCGAAATATGTCGGGCTAATCTCGACATATATCATAGTGAAATAAAAACGGATCATTTTATTGCATTTATTAACTACTAGCTGTTGTCCGCGACTTAGTCCGCGTAGAATTTGTTTATTGCTATACCGCGGATATAATTAAGTCCTGTATAACAATTAACCAGCGGAACACTACCTATGTGGCTGCTAGAGTGTATAAATCATTGCCTGTTGAGATTAAGTCGCTTAATCACTCTAAGTTTCTGACAGCACTAAAAAAAATTTGTCATTAAGTTATGTCCCTATAGCTTAAGTAAATATTATGATTATATTGTTAGTTATTAAGTACCTATGTAAGTATGTAGCTACACCTTCTGGGTAAAATTGTATTGATTCACTTTGCATTGCACAATGTCAACATGTACCTACATGCAATTTATGGCTTTTGAATAAATACATAATAATAAATAAATAACTGTCCATTATCCCATGCGTTTAGGTCTATTTAATTTGGGAAGCCATTCCCAGGAATGATGGCCTAGGAGCCTAGATGTTATTGTTGGATGCTTTTCAGTGCAGCGGGGCTACGCCCACTGATAAATCTGCTCCTTACTTACTTATCGTATGGAAATGGAATTTATTGTGAAGTTAATAATTTCATTTCATTTTCATTACTTATCAATATCCAGAAGGAAACGGTTGCGGGAAGAATTATTTGTACGCTTCTTGGGGGGGTTACGAACCGAAAGTTTCGCTCCCCCTCCCACTTTGTTAGTGGTTCGCTAATTATCAATGGCTTGGAGGAAAGAGTAGTATTTGTGTTCTTTTTATGGCGGGGGGCTGCGCCCCCTGAGTCCCGCTCTTTCCTTCAACAACAACTACAACAACTTGTAACAAACAGACAGACAGAGAGACAGAGAGACAGAGTTACTTTCGCATTTATAATATTAGTTGGATGGTTATAGCTGCTTACACAGGTGGTTGCGGGTGAGAAAATTAATCATAATAAAATATCGCAATTTCACAATCTTTACGTTATAGTTCATACGTCATTCTTTGAGTCCGGTTCATTCCGGTGAGTGTTCATCCACTTGATTAAATACTAATCTTATCGACAATCAAACAATTTATTGTAACAAGTAAACACTATGATATCACTGTCACCTGATTGCAGCCATGATTAAGTAGGGTAAATTGCCTGTAACTGACCACTTTAGAAACTGTCATCCAGTTATAGCCTATCGCATCGCAAGCAGTGTCGTGGGTTCAAAACATGGATCAAACCCCGGCTCGCACCTCTGAGTTTTTCGGAATTTCCAATTTCCAATCCATTCGGGAGCTACGATTCCACAAGCAGAAACACAGATACACACCTCAAAGTCATGACACTTCTCAGTTTGCGTCGGGAGTTGACAATGACTTTATTAGTATCAATAAAGTTATATTATCGGTCGCTGCTGATCTAACCGACAGTGAAGGATAATAGGTTGTCTTTTAGATAAAAACTCGTGTATTTAACGTATTTATTTAATACCCAATGAATTAACAAAGCATTGTACAACGTTCACAAACATCAAAAATTCTATAAAACTAATTCCACGTTTACTTGTAAATAATTGTACAACATTTAAAGCGTTCATAATTGATCGATAGTAGCACATTTATGTAAAGGTGTACTCACACTGGAAGGGGCAAGTTTTGGGGCAAGTCGAAATAAGGACGGGGGCGTTAGAGTTGGACCGAAATATAGTTTATCAGGAACTAGGTGTTGCCTGCGACTTTGTCTACGTAGATATCGCTATCCCGCGGGAAGTGTAAAATTTTCTTAATCTGGGGGCACGGCAGTGCCCCCAACAAGTCGGGCATACAAGGAGGCACGGCCTTACCATCCTTTTCTCGAAGCCATTCGGGCCATTCTCAACATTTTTCTTTCCGTAAGAACCTTCTAGAAAGTATTAGAAAACTTTAAAAAAAAAGAAGAACGAAATTGATAAAAAGTAGTTCTCAAGTTATGGCGTGACTAAGGGAAACCGGGATTCATTTTTATATTTATATAGATAAGATTTATTTTTACCTTAAAACCGACTACCTAGTCGTCGGTTAAAAGTTCCTATAATTTTTGTACATAATAGAATAGTGCTTCAAAACAGTTTTGCGAACGAATAATCATATAAACAGGAACTTGTAACATGAAACTACTGTGAGATTCGAGATTCAAACATACTGAAATAAACGGGTCACTTAAGTCTAGTTTAGTCCTAAACATGCCAGGCTAACTAAGCTCGACTTGTATACGTGAGTGATCCGTTTATTTCACTCTAAGGAGTTTGTGTGAATACGCCTTTAACTTTAACAGTTAAACACAAATATAAACCACTTCTCTAAATCTATGTATATCATAATGTATAATTTTTAAGAAATTTTCATAAGTGGATAGGTTCAGTATTTATGCGTAAAAGTACATCGATACAAAGGTTTCATAGTGTAATATATAAGAAAACCTTATGTGCGTCTTTGGCAGATGAGATATGTTAATAGACACATATTACTTTTAGGATCCCTGTGATATGTGGAACCCTAAAAATAAGCAAGGGCTCTCATATATTTATTTCGAGAAGAAAATAGACTGGAACGACTGCAGATAAATAAACATGTTTTGTTAATGAAGTAGTTCGAAGTAGTACCTAAGTAAACACTTTATTTTGCATAAAACACAGGTTGCAGAGAAAGAACCCGACTCAAGCTTGAGGTCTTGGGTTCGATCCCCGTTTGGATCAGATATTTGTATAGGTAATGAATAAGATTGTTTGTTCTCGGGTCTCGGATGTTTAGTAGGATAGAATAAGTGTCAATTGCCCCATGCTATTTATTAATAAAAAAATCAAGTACAAATCCTTTCAGGCACCATCCAAAATTCAAATTCAAAATTTTATTCAGCAAATAGGCAGTAGATTGCTCTTTTACACGTATTTTTTTTTGAGTCTACCACCAGCGCTTTCGGTAATACCAATGATTGCCAAGAAGAATGCGCCGCAAGAAACTTGGCACAAAGGTATTTTTTCTAAAAACAAGTTAGTTGCTGTACAAGTCAAGCCTCAAGTGAACAGTGCATCTCTGTACAAAATAGTAAAGGTGTTAGACTTTACTAATCTATTCGCCGCAACTTTCCTTCAACGATCAATGCGATTTAGGTATTAAACCATTGTAGCAGAAGTTGAAACAATTTTTTTTACACTGACATAAAAAATAGGTCAAAATGTCAATCCAGTCTACTTTCTTCTTTAAATTAAATAGAACATTAATCTAAGCTAATTAAAGCGAAGGACGTATTATTGTCGATTTTATTTATAACCGTATTTTTAATCATCTATTAACTGGTACCTAATCGTGGTCGAAATTAGGGCTAAAGTCCGTAAAGTAGATGCGATGTGGCCGGAAAAACTAAATACATATTACACTATATTTTATTAACAATTTAAGCAGATGGGGTACTCTGTAGAAACGTTTGGGGAAAATTGGGTAAAATTGAGTTAAGTGAAGTTGCTCTTACAATTTTATTATACGCTTAACACTACTGTGTCGAAGTAGGTATGCACAAATATTTTTTCTATCTATTATGCAATTAAAATAACATTAGGATTGGGTTCGCTACCAACTTCACTCACTACCTGACAATTTTAGAGTTGCCAGAATACTGAAAAGAAATTTCTTGTTTTTTTTTTCAAATATGCAAAATATTTACAGTATAATAGGTAATAATAAAGTTACAAACTCGTTATACTTATTTCCGTCTTACAATATTTATGATAATAACAACAAATATTGTAACACGTATTTATTTATCGTATGAACGTATATTTTTTTGTACCTATAAATATACAAACTGGTATCATTTAGGGTGTAGTTCACGAACAGTGCGAGACTGTTTAGTTGCTGAAAAAAAAAACATTTCATGAAAACAAATCTTTTCATGGCAATTCAAATTAGGTACTAGTGAAAATAAAAACTAGTTAACATACATTCTCCGCCAAACATAGTCACAAAAAACCGGAGAAGCGCGAGTCGGACTCGAGCACCGAGTGTTCCGTATCTCACGGTTTCCGTTCTGTCGTGAGAACTTGCTTCGTACCAAAATTCATGGCTCTAGCAAGTTCAATGGAAAGTAGGTACTGTAGAGATGGGTTTCATATGTGGCAGATCCGGCAGGCTAGACTGATCTATCTCGTTTTGAATGATTTTAGAATAAAGTAGTAGTCCTTGCTTTCGGAGGCAGATCAGTCGGGCTGGGTCCTTGGAAGCATGAACATTGTACTAGTTTTAAGCCTCTGTCCTGTCTTTGACAAATATAGCCCAGTCTCGATATAAAAGTGTGTTTATATTTACTACTAAATAGTTAAACATGTCATTTATATTTCACACTTAGGTCGTGACCCCGTTCCTATCCAGTACCCAGGGGGGGTGGGGTGGGGTGGGGTGGGGGGAGTAGCTCAGTGTCCTGGGCTACTCCCCACAGTACCCTAATGGATTTTGTGTGACCCTAAAAGGATTCCTTTTTTTTCTTTTCGAGGCACGGAACACTAAAAACAAGAGAGCGAGATGGCAAAATAAACAAGCTATATAAATATTGTTAAATGCGAATATAGTGTTACCGATCCCCGAGTTTGGTCAAGTCAACATCCTGTGGTCTCATGATAGCAGAAAATTATCTTACATCTAACAAATGGAAGACGAATACTTATAACTAAAAATAACTTCGTTATATTACAATTGCGTTACAATAGAGTAAATTCAACATATTTATTGTATTAGTTTCGATTGTCAAACTGATATGGTTAGTAGTATTGTTTCACAACCAGTCACCATAATAAATTATAATTTAATAATAAACTACACAATTTTTTTTCGGTCGTGGCTCCTGGGCTAAAAAAAAACCACCAACTTACTAACTACGAATTACATGTCCTTTACTTTATGAATTATTAAAAATGCCAAAAAAAATAAATAAATGAGTAGAACAGGCGTTAGGTGGTACTACTTTGTTTTGTTTAGCACTGGGAAGAAGATAAACAATTTTGAAATAACATTTTATTGAAAAACGCTTTTTAAAAATAATAATTGTTATGGTTTTATACGTAACGGTAACTTATTTCTAAAAAGCGTTTTTTCAATAAAAAGGCATGTCGAGATTGTTAACTTCTCCTTCTTTCTAATGCTAAAAAAACGAAGTTAATTATAGAATGAAATAAAATCAATTACCCTGCCAACAAAACAATTACAAAGCAATTATATTAGTTTAGTGGTTTCGTAAGGGTTTCGGAGTTAATTATTTGGTTTTATTTCATGAACGACAATTTTAATTAATAAACGAACACAGGAGAACATAAGAGGATAATATACCTACAAATCTCATGACATTACACAAAATATTCCATATGAGTACACATTATTACGATTTTTCCTTTTTACAGTCCTGTTTCTGGGGTGTTTAATTAAATCACATTGATCCCTAAGTATTACTCACGATTTGTGCAGCGTGATAAGCTTTTATCTATACAGATATCATATTCCTTTATTATGCGTTCAGAAACCGTAGATTATGACCATCATTACGACAGTCAATTTTCGTCTTTAAAAACCAATACAATTTATAACTAGGCCTCAATTTAAAATAAATAGACAATATGAAACGTCAGCTCGATCATGTTTGTCTATGATTAAAAAAATAAACAGAAAATTCGTGACAGGTTTACTATGTATTGATTTAAACATTCGCGATTTTCACACATTATCATGATACTCGGGACTTAATCGCGTAAAAAACTTTTATATTTAAATTCAAATTTAAATATAAAAGTTTTTTACGCGATTAAGTCCCGAGTATCATGATAAGGTTTACTATGCCTTCGGCTTCTGATTCTCAACCCATCTTAGAGTACTTATAATAATGTGTGTAGATAAAGTAATGTATGCAACTCCACATAATTAGACCTTATTATTATTATGTGTCAGTTGCATAAACACAAACTACTATTATCTTGTTAGACCAGGAGCCACCATGTTAAATTTAAGTATCAATCTAGTAAAAACTTTTGAATACATTTTCAAGTTGATACCCTCATTAAAGACTGGACAATCACGAACCATTCTAAATCTATCTCCCTTAGTAATATCTACATACATTTCAACACCTCCTAGTTAGATAATATTAGTTATTTAATAACATCTATAATACTTTATATATTTCATACAAACACCGATGTATACGATTCAACTAATTACAAAACTACATACAATGTCTATGTCACGTATTTTTAGGTAGGTACCTACTTATTTAAAATTTCAGAAAAAATATTAATATACTGTTGCGTATCTGCAATATTTAAGAATATAAAAGATACTATTAGATAGGTATAGAATAGAAATTGATAGGTACTTGAAATAGTTTCAAAATTGTATAAATAGACAGGTAAAATATGTGATAAGATTTAGTAAGCTCACTATTAAATCAATAAGAATTGAGTTTAATAGATTAATTTTTGTCATAGCGTATAATATAAATAGATATGAAGAATTCATAGGATTGTAAATAAATAAAAAATATTAATTATATTTTTTATAAACTCACTGAAACATGAATACACAGAAAAAAACCAGAAAAATGCCAACCCCGGGAATCGAACCCGGATCCTCGACACTCCGGGTCGTGTGCTTTTCCCCTACACCACGATTGGACATAGAGGAAAGGCCGAATTTTTTCCATGTATTCAAATCTTAGCTTGTTTTTATCACTTTTTGCAGTGACTAGCGCCATCTATGCGATTACTTCGTAAACCGAAAACAACGCACCCTTTCGAAACTTATCAGTTTACCCAGGCTCAACAACGAGATGGCGCACTAAAGCAATCAAT
>OY829520.1:12332590-12450391 GCA_963691665.1 Clepsis dumicolana | reverse complement strand
GAACCCGGATCCTCGACACTCCGGGTCGTGTGCTTTTCCCCTACACCACGATTGGACATAGAGGAAAGGCCGAATTTTTTCCATGTATTCAAATCTTAGCTTGTTTTTATCACTTTTTGCAGTGACTAGCGCCATCTATGCGATTACTTCGTAAACCGAAAACAACGCACCCTTTCGAAACTTATCAGTTTACCCAGGCTCAACAACGAGATGGCGCACTAAAGCAATCAATTCGTTTCGATTGTAAATAATATTATGTTTTGCAATAGGCCGGACGCCGACCTGGCCCTAAACTACGAAGTGCAAAATTCGAACTTCGCTAATATGATTTAATACGAGAGCGAGCGGGACGATACGATACGAACTTCGATTTACGAATTTCGTAGTAGTCCCCCAGGATTTCACTGCCAGATTATTGTATTGTCACCGGACATACATAAGTAAGTATGCTTAATATCATCTCAATCAATTAAGGATAACTGCTTTGAAATTCAGTTGCAAGATTTAACCCGAACATACATACTAACATACAAACATTGCAAGACAAATAAATAATAAAAGCTTTTACAAAAATAATGAACTTCACTAGACACTCAAAAGAGGCAATGAAATTGAAAAACGTTTTGTAATATAAAAATAAAAACGCAACAGAGGTGTTTATCTAGACTTGCATTCCTAAACTTGCTAAAATATAGACAGTTAGGTAATGACCTAGAGCCCTAAAATTAAGTACGGTCGAGGAAATTAATTCCCGACCCACCATGGAACCTTTTCACAGGGGTTGGCATTTTTCTGGTTTTTTTCTGTGTATTCATGTTTCAGTGAGTTTATAAAAAATATAATTGATATTCACGGGAAAACCGTAAAAATAAAAAATTGGGAGAAAAAATACAAAAAGATACTCCTACTGAGATCATGAATTGATTGCTTTAGTGCGCCATCTCGTTGTTGAGCCTGGGTAAACTGATAAGTTTCGAAAGGGTGCGTTGTTTTCGGTTTACGAAGTAATCGCATAGATGGCGCTAGTCACTGCAAAAAGTGATAAAAACAAGCTAAGATTTGAATACATGGAAAAAATTCGGCCTTTCCTCTATGTCCAATCGTGGTGTAGGGGAAAAGCACACGACCCGGAGTGTCGAGGATCCGGGTTCGATTCCCGGGGTTGGCATTTTTCTGGTTTTTTTCTGTGTATTCATGTTTCAGTGAGTTTATAAAAAATATAATTGATATTCACGGGAAAACCGTAAAAATAAAAAATTGGGAGAAAAAATACAAAAAGATACTCCTACTGAGATCATGAATTGATTGCTTTAGTGCGCCATCTCGTTGTTGAGCCTGGGTAAACTGATAAGTTTCGAAAGGGTGCGTTGTTTTCGGTTTACGAAGTAATCGCATAGATGGCGCTAGTCACTGCAAAAAGTGATAAAAACAAGCTAAGATTTGAATACATGGAAAAAATTCGGCCTTTCCTCTATGTCCAATCATGGTGTAGGGGAAAAGCACACGACCCGGAGTGTCGAGGATCCGGGTTCGATTCCCGGGGTTGGCATTTTTCTGGTTTTTTTCTGTGTATTCATGTTTCAGTGAGTTTATAAAAAATATAATTGATATTCACGGGAAAACCGTAAAAATAAAAAATTGGGAGAAAAAATACAAAAAGATACTCCTACTGAGATCATGAATTGATTGCTTTAGTGCGCCATCTCGTTGTTGAGCCTGGGTAAACTGATAAGTTTCGAAAGGGTGCGTTGTTTTCGGTTTACGAAGTAATCGCATAGATGGCGCTAGTCACTGCAAAAAGTGATAAAAACAAGCTAAGATTTGAATACATGGAAAAAATTCGGCCTTTCCTCTATGTCCAATCGTGGTGTAGGGGAAAAGCACACGACCCGGAGTGTCGAGGATCCGGGTTCGATTCCCGGGGTTGGCATTTTTCTGGTTTTTTTCTGTGTATTCATGTTTCAGTGAGTTTATAAAAAATATAATTGATATTCACGGGAAAACCGTAAAAATAAAAAATTGGGAGAAAAAATACAAAAAGATACTCCTACTGAGATCATGAAATAAAAAATATTTTCTAATGTCACAATTGTTCATAAAAACATAATAATTATGTAAAACTGCTATCAATGATAAAATTGGATACTTTCCTGGTCGCATTTTATTTCACTCCTAGTTTTAACAAAAGCTTCTGGTCCGTGGTCGTGCCATCTCCTTTTCTTCCGTTGTAACTGGATTAGGGTGAGCGAGACGAATGATTTTTTACAGCACGCCGTCCTCGTGAATCGAAATCAAGTAGCTTCGAATTACGACGATGTAGTAGAAATTTTCAGCTGAAACAGGTTTTTTTTTAATTTACTATTGTAAGAGCGGGGTTTTACAGTTAATAATAATATCCATGGGAGCGTAATTAAGCCCAAAAAATGGCTCCACCACATAAGTACCATGACAGGCGTGGAAAATTTTAAGAACAAAACAATACGTCATACAGCCGTGACGTGCGGGTTTGTGTCAAGGGACGTTTCGATTGTGAATAATATTATGTTTTGCAATAGGCCGGACGCCGACCTGGCCCTAAACTACGAAGTGCAAAATTCGAACTTCGCTAATATGATTTAATACGAGAGCGAGCGGGACGATACGATACGAACTTCGATTTACGAATTTCGTAGTAGTCCCCCAGGATTTCACTGCCAGATTATTGTATTGTCACCGGACATACATAAGTAAGTATGCTTAATATCATCTCAATCAATTAAGGATAACTGCTTTGAAATTCAGTTGCAAGATTTAACCCGAACATACATACTAACATACAAACATTGCAAGACAAATAAATAATAAAAGCTTTTACAAAAATAATGAACTTCACTAGACACTCAAAAGAGGCAATGAAATTGAAAAACGTTTTGTAATATAAAAATAAAAACGCAACAGAGGTGTTTATCTAGACTTGCATTCCTAAACTTGCTAAAATATAGACAGTTAGGTAATGACCTAGAGCCCTAAAATTAAGTACGGTCGAGGAAATTAATTCCCGACCCACCATGGAACCTTTTCACAGTGAACGTCATAGCGACATCGCATAGCTTTACAATAAAAATCCTTATGACGTTTACTATGAAAATGTTCTATGATGGGTCAGCAATTAATTTCCTCGACTGTATCTATAGTAGTGAAAATTCCTCACCTAAGAAGAGAATCTGCGCAATGACATGGCCAGCGTCCATGTGGAACAGGCTCTTGAGGAACCCGATGATGAAGAGCACCAGGAACACCACCCAGAAGATGCAGTACTTCTTCATCAGACCGCATTTCTCCTGGAAACCAAAGATAGAGGTGTCGATGGCTAACGGGCAATATTTGAAACCCACGACGAAAGAGGGGTGAAGTTTGACCTGTGCATCTGTGTGTCTGTGTATCGGTCTGTGGCATCACAGCTCCCAAACGGATGGACCTATTTCGATGCGGTTTTTTTTAGTCGAAAGTCAGATTAATCGAGATGGTTCTTAGCTAAGTTTCATTAAAATCGGATCACCCGTATTTGAAATATTGAACTTTGAAATGCCAATGTCGGGGGTTTTTCAGCTTTTCTAATTCAAGGTTAATGGCATTCCGAAAAGTTTATAAATCTTCTCACATCAGCTACACTTAGTTCACAAAGGAAAGGAATTTAAATTTTTCTATCAAATTTTTATACAAGAATGCACAGAAAATGAGAAATATAAATTCTATATTGTTGAGCAATGAGCAATCAATTGATTTACGTAGATTACATGCACATGACTGTGTGTAATGTGATCGCTTTGTTTACATTAACAAATAGATCTGTACATTCACATGAATTATTCCAGATACTAGGTAACTCAATGGACTAAAACTACCTACAAAGTAAATAAAAATACAAAACTAACTTAAAAAATTAAATACCTGCCAAACGTGCAACTCTCGGCAGGGTGCCCATCACGCAGGCAGCATTCCCGCGCTGAATTGCGATAGCAATTCTTTGCGCAAGAAAGCTGCCCGCGCGAGGGTCGCCGGTTGCCTCTTTCAGGCGTTTGCTCAGAGGGTCGAGCACGACTTTACGAATGCTGCGTAACGTAAAGTCGAATAGTAAACGTTGTCGAGTTTGTATGACGTTTGGAACAGCGCCCGCGCGTGAGCGTATTTGGAACTAAAATTTAGTATGAGGTTTCTCGATCTCGATACGATAACCGTAACGTTACGCAGCTTTCCTAAAGTCGTGCTCGACCCTCAGCTCCTTGTGGAGCCCGAGCGCACCCTTGCCCCAAGGACCCAGCGTCTCGACGCCAAACGGCAAGAACTCGTATTGGGCGCCGAGACTCAATGTGTGCAAAGTTGACAATGTCACGTTATCCAAAACCACTTCTTACGACCTTTACCAATATGCTAGTTCATCTTTTAGGGGTTCGGCATCCAATAATACGCTATTAATATTTAATCTATTGTAGGTACAGACAGAAGCAGAAGTAGCTAAGCAACCGATGCGTTCACAATGATCTACACAAGCTCTTATGTCTATAACAATAGAGCCGTGCTTAGATCACTGTGCCCGCTTCGGTTGCTTAGCTACTTCTGCTGCTGACTGTATTATTTAACTGCGCGGTTGTTTTGTGCGGAAATCACAGCGTTTGTCTTGCTTGTTCAAAGTTGCGTTCACCGAGTAAAACAATATTTGGTAGGTAAGTAACTAGATTATCTGAGCGTCTAGTGTAATCAACACACGGACTAACCCCCCTCATAGACACCGCATCTTCTATGATTTACTTGTCAAGTCATTACGAAAAAAGCCGCGGTGAGCGGGCCGGGGAATGCGTCGTGATTGGTTCATAGCTTGTCATCTCGCTTGTCATCAGGTCGAAAGCGAGCCGCGATTCGAGGCCATGAGCATATGCGTTTCGGAAACGTTCGCCCTGACATTTGTTGAACAGAGGGTAGTTGGTCCGTGAATCAACAACAAAACGTCTCGATCGCGATTGCGTTAAAGTGTCAAATAGTATGAGAATCGTTTGCTGTCGATACGAGGCGCTGCCAATTTGCCGATTTATTCAGACATAAATAAACGGGAACGCGAATGAGACCTTTTTTGGCCGTTGATTACACTACATGGACGCTCTGTTCTTATTTCGGTCATCACATCACACAACTTTAATAGAAACACGAAATTATAGCTCCCTATAGTTTCTTATAAAAAGGCAGCTAAGTTCATCAATCATCGTATACGTTCAAGATATGTACTTTTATACTCCCCACACCAGTTAAAAGTGTCCCCAATGTCATACCGTTTGCGTCAGGAACCGCATACTCCCGATGACTCATGCCCGATCTTGACACACTTCGCCGCACAATATAGCAATGTACCTATATTACTATAATAATGTATTTCCACGAAGAAACTAGGTCGCCAGTGATCAATATTGTGGAGTGGTAAGGCCCATCGTACCTTAGTGTGAATAGGGTGCAGCAAATTGCAATAATAATTTACACCGATTTGTCATTGTAAGCTGACATTTGTCATTGTAAGCTGACATTTGTCATTGTAAGCATTGTTGCATTTGTATTTGTCATTTGTTTTGTAAAAGAGCCCGGACACTTTACAAAACGCACCAGTGAAAACTCGAAGTTGGTGCAAATGATATATTATACACATTTATATTCAGATACCGGACATTGGACTTATACAGAAAAAGAAAACAGTACATTTTGAAAGAATAAAATATACAACAGAACTGCAGCTACCTAATGTAACATATGTATATGTACATATATAAGTACTTAAACAAGATTGCACGGAACCATGTCAAATGGGCCCCACTCCTTTTATGTGGGAACAAACTCTGTGTCCCTCCATCTTGTAGGAGGCCTACCGACAGCTCGTCTCTCGGTCCGCGGACGCCATTCGAGAACCTTTCTGACCCCATCGGCCATCAGTCCTGCGAGCAATGTGCCCCGCCCACTGCCACTTAAGTTTCGCAATTCTTCGGGCTATGACGACCTGGTAAAGATCGCGGGACCGCGGTGGATGCGGAAAGCACAAGACCTGTCTGAGACTGAGTGGAGAGCCTTGGGCGGCCGCCGTCCAGCAGTGGGTGTCTTTCGGCTGACATGATGATGATGAAACTCTGTGTATTGTAGTATTTAGTAGTACTATTCGTTGTTATTCTGTGGTATTGCTACAAAATTACAGCATGAACTATTTTTTGACTAGAATAAGAATAATCACTAGGCCCATAGGTTTTACTAATCGGAAGGAATTTCAAATTAATTTAAGTTTTTCTTGATTTTCGAGTGGCTTTTTCACAGTGTGATCTGTAAAGGTCGTAATCATGTCGTAATATTTAAGTTTATGGGTACTAATAGTCTTTGTTATCATTTGCCCTGACACATTAAATAATAAAGCGGTTAGCCACACAAGGAAAGCGGATCACCACGTTGCCTCGAATTACATTTGCCATAATCGTATCATACGCCATAATATTCATTTACCCAAAAGTATTTTTTCCTGAAACCGTAACCTTTAACCTTTACCTTATAAATTATATTTTTAATAAACTCACCGAAACATGAATACACAGAAAAACCAGAAAAAATACCAACCCCGGGAATCGAACCCGGAACTTCGACACTCCGGGTCGCGTGCCCACCCTTACACCAGAATTGGTATTTAGGTAAGGCTCGAATTTCTCCTATGTACTCAAATCTCAGCTCGTTTCTTTACCTTATAATTAAAGCAGTATTTATAAAAGTATTCGAAAGGTTTACAGTTTTAGGAAAAACAGCTTTCAGAGCCCCGAGTACGAATATTCGACACCTGCGTAACGTAAAATGGAATAGTAAACGTTATTGAGTTTTTATAACGTTTGGAACAGCGGCCGCCCGTGAGCGTATTTGGAACTAAAACTTAGGATAGGATGAGGTTTCTCGATCTAGATACGATAACCGTAACGTTACGCAGGATTCGAAAAGTCGTGCTCGACCCTCGGACAAATATGATACGGATCTAGAGAGCCCATTAGGTTAGGTTATGTTTATTTTATAACAATTCAGGATAGTTCATTGTTTCATAAAGAACGCCTTTCCGGCAAATGAACATTATGGCAAGTGATACAGTTATGGCAAATGTAATCCGGGCAAACGAAGGAGAACCCAAGGAAGGATCCGAATAATTAAGCTGTTCATTTCGTAATTTTAATTGCCAACGAGACGAATCGAGACCGCGGGATTCGCAGCCACGCTAAGGGCGCGTTTCCACTGACTCGGACATAAAGCAGACACGGGAGGCGCCTTAGGCTTATCTATGCACTACAATTTTTCTGCCACTTTTTGAGGGGGACGAGGAACACAAACGTACAGCACACGTCTACGCTGCTGTCAAAATTTGTTACGTTCCTACAAACGCACACTAAAACAAAACTGTCGCACAAATGCCAAAAACAGGCACACAATCAAACCGTCAGAGTAGGTTGATTACACTAGACGCTATCGTGATTTGATGAATTACACTGCTCGAAGTCTCTATTCTGCGTCCGTGGAAGCACTTGCTACCACAACTATACCTGGATAGATGGGAATAGTGCATCGATTTGTATACGGACCGAACGTTTAACATTTTGAGTAGGTAGGTATTTCGACGTCACGAGTGTAATTTAGTGAGGTAATACATGGATTAATTGTCAGCTCTAGCTGTTTTGTTAAACAGACAGACAGACTGACAACAAAGTGATCCTATTAGGGTTCCGTTTTTTCCTTTTGAGGTACGGAACCCTAATAACAATTAAAAGAAGTGAACAAAGACTTTGAAATGGATCCCTGTCAGCATTGTGTCGCACATACTTATGTACGTACGTTACGTGTAAACATACTTATATGTATAGATAAATAACTACTTATATACATATTAAACATCCAAGACCCGAGAAAAAACATTCGTATTCATCATACAAACATCTGCCCCGACCGGGGATCGAACCCCGGATAAATAAATAAACAAATATCATGGGACAATTGACACTAATTGACCTAGTCCCAAATTAGGCAAAGCCTGTACTATGGGTACTAGACAACGGATAAACATACTTATATAGATAAATACATACTTATATATATTAAACATCCAAGACCCGAGAACAAACATTCGTATTCATCATACAAACATATGCCCCGACCGGGGATCGAACCCCGGGTAATTTTGTGCTTTCTACTTTTCTCTGTTTTTCTCCGCTTCGCTCGGCCCAGCTCCGGATCAGTGTAAACACACCCTAATACAGTGGCGTGATTTAGTTGGTCTTGCCTCGTTCCGTAATTAAACAGTGGAATGCGTCAATTCATCGCTGACAATAGGAACTTGTTAATTCAATAAGTAATGTTATGTCAAAGAATAGCTAAAGGGTTTTAAACTAACTTTTTGTATTTTTTATGTTTAAGGTCATCCCGTTCGAAATAATTTTTAACAAATTTCAGGCTGGTGCGTACTTAAATATACGAGGGCTGTTTGATAAGTACCCGTTTTCTAAATATATTAATATCACTTGCCGCAAATAAGTATACCACCTTTTTAAGCCATTTTTCAGAGGCGGAAATTTAAAAAAAAAAGGCATTCTTTTGTTTTTTTCTCATTTGACAACGATTCAGTGAAGGCGTGAACTTAAAATTGTTAAAATGGAGAAAGAACAGTATCGGTCTGTAATTAGATTCTTATTTTTGGAAGGAAAAACATGTGAAGAAATAAATGTAAGAATGAAAGCGGTTTACCATGAATGTGCTCCTTCTATGACAACCGTCAGATATTGGTCTATCGAGTTTAAGCGGGGGAGAACAACCGTTTTTGATCAGGATCGCCCAGGCCGGCCAGTTGACGAAACGTGGATCCACCACTACACCCCGGAAATGAAAGAGCAGTCGAAGCAGTGGATTTTACCGGGTGAACCTGCTCCAAAGAAAGCAAAAACCGTCCCATCGGCTGGAAAGGTCATGGCGACCGTTTTTTGGGATTCGCAGGGTATTATACATATTGACTATTTAGAAAAGGGAAAAACAATAACAGGGCAGTACTATGCCAATTTATTGGATGAATTTGACGCCGTGTTGAAGGATAAACGACCCCATTTAAAAAAGAAAAAGTACTGTTTCATCACGACAACGCCCCGGCTCATTCGTCCAGAGTTGTGACGGCTAAATTAGCACAGTTACGCTACGAACTATTGTCTCACCCCCCGTATTCTCCAGATTTGGCCCCATGCGATTTCTTTTTGTTTCCCAACCTAAAAAAATGGCTCGGTGGCAAGCAATTTGGATCAAATGACGAAGACATTGCCGCCACAGAGGCCTATTTTAATGACTTTCCAAAATCATACTTTTTGGATGGTTTATTGAAGCTTGAGTATAGGTGGAACTAATGTATAGAGTTAAAAGGTGACTACGTAGAAAAATAAATGCATATATACAAAAAAAAATGTTTTTTTTTTTTATAAACGGGTACTTATCAAACAGCCCTCGTATATATAGAAAAACCAGAAAAATTATTTCTCGAATTGGGATTCGAACCCAAACCTTTACCAGTGGTAACGCGCTAATCCAATTACGCTATTCGAGCAATTGGTAGTTAACACGAAAACCTTCTATATATTCACGCATCAGTCCTTGTAACTTTGCGAGTATTGACTATTTAAGAATACATATTAGGTCCAATTGTAGTTTACACGTTTCTAATGTTTAGAATATTATCCTTAGCATAAGAGAGCATTAAACTACTCGTTAACCGAGCCGGACGTTTCACTTAACACCGAAAACCACACAATAAAGGGTTGCTTACTTACCTACTTAGCTTTATTGAACAAAAGTATCAATTAACAAACGAAACGTAAAAGTGGTACACAGAAGATAATTAGTAACGAAACATAAAAGTGGTACACAGAAGATAATTAGTAACGAAACATAAAAGTGGTACACAGAAGATAATTAGTAACGGAACATAAAAGTGGTACACAGAAGATAATTAGTAACGAAACATAAAAGTGGTACACAGAAGATAATTAGTAACGGAACATAAAAGTGGTACACAGAAGATAATTAGTAACGAAACATAAAAGTGGTACACAGAACAAAATTAGTAACACGGTAGTAACAAGCGGCCTTATCGCTACAGAGCGAACTCTCCCAAGCAACCAATTCTCAAAGTTAAAAGAATAATCTGTCGCTTTAAAGTGAGTACCGTACTTTATCAAAATTATTAAATAATTTTGTATAATTATAGTATCATTTTGTAATAATAAGATTTGTATTTTTTTATGTTTGAGTATTCCAGGGTACCTAGCACAGCGTGAATGTGTGCTGTCTAAACACTCCCAAGTATTTAATACTGCAGGGTTTGTAAATATGGTTTAAGGATAATAAAAAAATAATATACTTTGACATTAATTATACGCAAACAATAGGTATGCACGGTACACATTTGAATCTTCGCTACTTTTATGGAGATCTTAAACAATTGTCGCTTAGTCATAACAGTAATAAGCACCAATTTAATGGTAGATTGTTGCACCAACTCGTTGGTAGATAAATACCACAGACCCAATAAAACCGCTTTCAAAAAAAGGAGGAGGTTCTTTCTCAATTCGTCGGAATATTTTTTGTTAAAAGATTTTTTATTTCTCAATTTTTGGTTACATTAATATTTAAAATAATCATCATCATCAGCCTATCTACGTCCCACTGCTGGGCACAGGCCTCCTCTCAGAATGAGAGGGCTTGGGCTATATAGTTCCCACGCGGGCCCAGTGCGGATTGGGAACTTCACACACACCATTGAATTGCTTCGCAGGAGTGTGCAGGTTTCCTCACGATGTTTTTCCTTCACCGAAAAGCTCATGATAAGTTACAAATGTAATTTCGCACATAAATTCCGAAAAACTCAGAGGTGCGGGCCGGGGTTTGAACCCACGACCCTCTGCTTGCTTGGTCAAACCGCTAGGCTATCACGGCTTCACTCTACGAGGGCTGTTTGATAAGTACCCGTTTATGGAAAAAAAAACATTTTTTTTTGTACATATGCATTTATTTTTCTACGTAGTCACCTTTTAACTCTATACGTTTGTTCCACCTATACTCAAGCTTCAATAAACCATCCAAAAAGTATGATTTTGGAAAGTCATTAAAATAGGCCTCTGTGGCGGCAATGACTTTGTCATTTGATCCAAATCGCTTGCCACCGAGCCATTTTTTTAGGTTGGGAAACAAAAAGAAATCGCATGGGGCCAAACCTGGAGAATACGGGGGGTGAGACAATAGTTCGTAGCGTAACTGTGCTAATTTAGCCGTCACAACTCTGAACGAATGAGCCGGGGCGTTGTCGTGATGAAACAGCACTTTTTTCTTTTTTAAATGGGGTCGTTTGTCCTTCAACACGGCGTCAAATTCATCCAATAAATTGGCATAGTACTGCCCTGTTATTGTTTTTCCCTTTTCTAAATAGTCAATATGTATAATACCCTGCTAATCCCAAAAAACGGTCGCCATGACCTTTCCAGCCGATGGGACAGTTTTTGCTTTCTTTGGAGCAGGTTCACCCGGTAAAATCCACTGCTTCGACTGCTCTTTCATTTCCGGGGTGTAGTGGTGGATCCACGTTTCGTCAACTGGCCGGCCTGGGCGATCCTGATCAAAGACGATTGTTCTCCCCTGCTTAAACTCGTTATACCAATATCTGACGGTTGTCATAGAAGGAGCATATTCATGGTAAACTGCTTGCATTCTTACTTTTATTTCATCACATGTTTTTCCTTCCAAAAATAAGAATCTAATTACAGACCGATACTGTTCTTTCTCCATTTTAACAATTTTAAGTTCACGCCTTCACTGAATCGTTGTCAAATGAGAAAAAAAACAAAATAATGCCATGTTTTTTTTAATTTTCCCGCTTCTGAAAAATGGCTTAAAAAGGTGGTATACTTATTTGCGGCCAGTGATATTAATATATTTAGAAAACGGGTACTTATCAAACAGCCCTCGTACTATTTAAAATATTATCCTCCAACTCCTAACCGTTAAGGAGTTGTACCTTCCATAATCACCTCATCAATACGAGATGATGACTACCAGACGCAAGTACTTGAATAGCTTTCGAAAATATAATTATGAAACACATGACACAGGCCTATAAAATTTGAGGGTTGCCCTCGATTTCCCTGGGATCCCATCATCAAATCCTGACTTTGTGACAATGGGACCAACTAGCAAGTATACCCTTCCAAACAAAAAAATATTTTTTTAAATTGGTAGAGCCGTCTTCAAGTAATCGGGGAACATACATAAAAAAAAATATTCCGACGAATTGAGAACTTCCTCTTTTTTTTGAAGTCGGTTAACAAGAGGATAGAAGTGGCATGGTCGCGTGTATTTGTCGCCGCGCTTATGATGCGTACGACACAAGTGCGCGAATAAAATTGTGCCTCAGTATTGCTCGTTGCTGTTTTAAATGGTGTTTTGTACCATTTGTAATTGCGGAAACTCATCCACAGTCAGTGATTGGACTAATCATTGTTAGCGTTATTGCGTTGTGCGTTTTAGTGTGTTCATTAATAGCAAGTGGAGGGTAAATAGTGGAGACACTTTTTCTGGAAGGAAATACGAACGATACCGTTTCTATCCTATTTTTTTTTATTAGTTATCTGGCAGGTATATAAGTACTTAAGTACCTACTTATTTTTAGATGGGGGTCTGATTTAGCCGACTAGGGAAGAGAAGGTTAAGGTGGGTGCCAGAAATGACTACTTTATTACGTATGATTCCGAGGAATACTAGTTCATTCATAGCGCCTACGTAAAAGCATCAGCAACTTGTTTTCAAAAAGTTATTGTTATTAAATTTCAACAGGCAACCGCTTGGGATGCACAGGATGCATCATCGATCGAACCCATTGAATCGTGACCCGAAATGTTCAAAATGCAAGTGAGATGCGTTTACATTTTTTTTTATAGCAGGTCGGCAAAGTGACTACATGTCGCCTGATGGTAAGCACACAATCCAGTCGAGAAAACAACGATGATGGAACTGTGACATAATAACACCCCATCCGTCAGCGCCGTCATGCCGGCTTGGTAACCCACCCCGATATTAAAACTTGGCTACGGCGGGAACCACTAGGGCCTAGTGACTAGGCTATCATGGCGTACTACACTACAGGTCTCACCTTATACACAGCGTACACGAACACCATATCAAGAACAAACTTGACGAAGAGTAGAATGACGAGAAGCACCACGATGGTGTAGACCACGGAGGACACCGTGTCCATCTCGTCCCGCTTTACCGACTCCGAGGCGGCCTTGATGTCCACCGCGAACGTTATCAGGATCACAGCCAGCACGAAGGTCAGGATCTGGAAACCATGGGAGCGTGAACAGACCCATTTCCATCCAGCGGTTTTCTGACAGGTAAAATGTCGCTAAGATCGCATTAGGTATCGTGACATCTGTGTGGGATTACCTTACTATCAGTCTGTACTGCACGAGTTTTCGTCAGAATCGAATTGTAATGTGGCTAATTGCCATGCATCCAAGTCGAAGTTTAAAAGGTCTATGACGGTGGATGCATAGCAACCCGGAGACTCTAGAGAAGAGGAACAAGGAAGACTGTTTTTGCCACATCACTCTCTCACGACCATATTATAGTGTCCCGGGTTGTACGGTCAAGGAAATTTATTTATGATGACTGTTCGGTTGATTCTGCTCCGGAACGTCAACGGATAGGCAGCAGCAAGGGAATAATTTAGAAAAAGAAACCCCTTCCAATGAAAGCTGACGTCAACCTAGGACAAACACAGTAACATTACAATTAAGTACACAAATGGAGAGTTAGTAAAGCTATAACAGTGGTTTGCAAAGGAGAGTAATCAAAATGTCGCTATGATGCCATTAGGTATCGTGACATCTGTGTGGGATTACTCACTACCAATACCCCTAGCACAAGTTGTAATGTGGCGAATTGTCATGCGCATTCAAGTCAAAGTTTAAAAGGTCTATGACTGTGGATGCATGGCAACCCAGAGACTCTAGAGAAGAGGAAGAAGGAAGACTGTTTTTGCCACATCATACTCACACGACCATATTATAGTGTCCTGTGTTGTACGGTCGAGGAAATTCATTCCTGACCCACCATGGTACCTTTTCACAGTAAACGTCATAGTGACATCGCATAGCTTGACAAGGAAAATCGTTATGACGTTTACTATGAAAATTTAAGTTACTTGCGCTTTTCCCTCAAGGGAGAATTCTCCAGTACAATTTTAGTGCAGCGGTAGTTTCATTTATAGTTCCCGAAGAAACACCCCCTCCAGGAGTGTTGAAGAAAGACCCTAAAGTAACGTTATCGTATCGCCATTGACCAATTTTGTATGACCTTTGGAACAGCGAGTGAGTATTTGGTACTAAAACTTTAGTATGAAATTTTCTCGATGGCGATATCACAACGTTACTACTCGATTCTGATGAAAACTCGTGCTCGGGGCACAGGTAACCCGCTTGACCTGATCGTGATTTGCCTTACTATATAGGTACTCCTAAAAAAAACGTTTTTTTTAACTTACGGAATTCATGATCCCCATGGTAATGCATCCTGTCTTCAGGTGGAAGATGAAGCAGAACTTGTCCAGTACCGGGAGCTCCATCCTTGCCTAAAACGCAATTACTATTTACCAGCAAAGAATACAAGAATATTGAGATAATTTTTAACTCAAAATTAACACATCGGTAGCTACTGATATCATGATGAACAGCAGGTTAGGTATAATTTTATCGGAAAATGTCTTTAAAAACCTGGCACAAAATGCCTTCCCTAAAAAAATAAATATTTAATAAAACCATTTTTATTTGCCGAATACTTAAATGGGATATTAGTTTTGTTTCACAGCCTGCAGAAAAATATGGAATCACGGTTAAGTGTAAGTAAGTATATCAGCTGATTTTTATGTAGCCACTTTTATTGGTGTGATAAAATGTAAAATGCACTCAATATTCAATGTAAAATGCTAGTGATGTTTATTTAACTAAAAAGCCAGTATGTCATGAAATAATTAATGAAGATTGAATGAAACACTTAGCTCATTCCATTTTTAAACACCCTTCTAATCAGCACCAGTTAAAATCGTTTGTAAATTTGACAATGAATTGAAAATTCAATTTTTGCAAAATGGCCCCTAGGGGCTCTTTTACATATCTTTTTGGACTTTAACTGTTGGAGGTTTCATTACCGACTGTCTGAACCTTATTTAATCCTGGCCGATCGCATCTAGGTATTTTTAAGTTTGATTGACATGTTTGATTATGTTGTACTCTGTTTTTTCCTCTTTGGCTGAATAAATGCTAATGTATATTTTACTGAAAATACGTCTTTAAATTGCGCTTATAAAACTAACGGCGGTTTCGGAAAATACCATCATTGCCAAGAGGATACGCCGCAAGAAACATGGCGAGTTTCTTTTTTCAAAAATAAAGTTTTATTACAGTTTTTTTAACTAGGTACGGATGCAAATCAAATATTTACACTAAAAATAATACATAGGTAATATATTACTTAAAACAAACAGAATACATTTTAGCTAAAATAGCTTTACTTGTAAAGTTCTCTGAAATATTTTACTGTGATACCTACCTATTGATTAGGTTATATCTATCAAGAATTGATTAAGTTTAAACTTTCTCTTACTTTAGTATTTTTCGAATAAATTAATCAGAATATTAAACATCAAATAGCTATTTATTTCACCATAAAGTTATTTATAATATACCTTTGTTTATATTTACTCAAGTGTTTATATTATATTTGAATTTAATTTGAAGGTTTTAATTATGATAAAAAAACATGGTAAAACTAATATAATAAAGAACATGCGTCTTCTATCGATTAAAAAGCATTAAAATTAGAAAATAAATCTTACTAATCCACCTTCTTCACTTCACAACCTCACACACAGATAGAAATCACGACACCATCGTACCATTGTGTTCCTTCCACTAAAGTTATTGTACCATGGTACTGGTATGGGACAGTTCTGGGACCAGGGTCGGGGATCGTCACCAGGGGACCGAGGGGATCATTTTAATGGTACTTTTGGCCGCGGCGGGGTTGACTGTTACTGATTGTCGACTGTTAAGGGGGCGTTGGATAATGGTTTGAGTAAATGATTTTGTTAAAGTCAAAGTCAAAATTTTATTCAGCAAATAGGCAGTTGAATGTTCTTTACACGTAATTTTTTTTAGTCTACCAGCGGTTTCGGAAAGACCATGATTGCCAAGAAGAATACGCCGCAAGAAACTTGGCACTACTTAAGTATTTTTTTCTAAAAACAAGTTACAATAGCTCATGTAATACAATATACTTAAGTGTTTAGAATGATTAGAGTATAATTAAGTGTTTTTAGTCGAACCTATGTGTAGTAACAGAAGATAGTAGTTTATATGATGCTTGTGACGGATAAACAAAAAAAATACGTCATAAACAAAAACCTCTTACCTACCAAATGTAACATTCAATTTGCAGCCTTGTAAATTTTCGTGTTAAGTAAATAAATAAATATCATGGGACATTGACACCAATTGTCCTACTCCCAAACTAGGCAAAGCCTGTACTATGGGTACTAGACAACGGATAAACATACTTATATAGATAAATACATACTTACATACATATTAAACATCCAAGACCCGAGAACAAACACTGCCCCGACCGGGGATCGAGACCGGGGCCTCAAGCTTCATAGTCAATTAGTCAGGGTTTTTTAACCACCAGGCTATCCGGTCGTCGTCGTCAAGTAGATCAAAGTTACGATAACCTGACTAACTCAGAATAGTTGAAAAACCCTAAAATTTTCATTTCATTTATTTATTATTAATAAATTAATACCTATCTCAAAAACGGGTGAAACGATTTTTATGGAACTTAGCCAAAAACCGTAGCGATTAAATTGGTCTTCTATTCATACGGAAGATACGGTGCAACAGACAGATACGCAGACACACAGACACGCTCTGTTGAGCGTCGGGGGTTAAAAATTAGGCTTTTTTTAGCAGCAAGCGGCCCCTTAACGGAGGCTGCGCCGCGCTTGCGCAGTGCCGCGGGCCCGGGATCGATACGCGAACTATTCCGATCAAATACATTCGGAATGACAGAGAGAGAAATTCGGCTGAAAGGTATAAGTATAAGGGAATACCGGAAACGACGACTGGGTTCTTTGAGGTATTTATATTAAGACGATAGGTATACTCTACGTACCTACTCGCGTAGCCATTATTTTGACCTACGTGTTCCTACTGACTATCTGTGCCTCTAGTTTGCCTCTAGCGGTACATTTTGACATAAGGAAACGACTTGAATGCGCTCGTCACTTATAATTTATATTTATTAGGTACAGTCAGCGTCATATATACGGTAACATTCAAAGTGCTCAAATATTTCGGCACACCATATAATTTGTATGACGTGCCGAACTATTTGATCACTTTGGATATCACCGTATATATGACGGTGACTGTACATAATATGTAATACTTAAGATATTTTGTGTTTCAACGTACTTAATTGACAGCCTGATAAAACTAAATAAAGTACCTACCTAATATTTGCGATAAGAAGAAATGATTAAGTTGGTAAGATTATTCGACAAACTAAATTAATACACTGTTCCAAATTTCTTATTAGGGTTCCAAGTTTTATATTGGGATTAGTAAACTAGGGCCTGTCAAAAAATAATCAATCCTTTATTTTCTTGAGCAGTAGCTAGCTAATCTAAAATACTTCACTTTTATTACGGAAAAAGCATATTAATTAAATAAAGAAATTAATAAAGGCTTTACTTACTTCTTGCAGTATAATGCAATACAACCTACAAAGTACATACCTACTTAATACAATTTGGGTCATTTTATAAAAAAAGTTGTATAAAACATTATGTACCATCACACTTTTTTTCTTAGATTTAGATTTTTTGTTTAAATCTGCTTAGAATCACGAGTTTTTTTACCTATAGGTACAGTCGAGGAAATTAATTCTTGACCGACAATGGAACCTTTTCACAGTGAACGTCATAGAGACACCGCATAGCTTGACAGGGAAAATCGTTATGACGTCTACTATGAAAATGTTCTATGGTGGGTCAGAAATTAATTTCCTTGGCTGTACCTATTACTTTAACAGGTGAAGTATAGTTTCCAAAAATATTTTAAGTATTCCATTTCGTTATCTATTCTATACGTGTACACTTATATATAACAACAAAAATACAATACCTAATGAAAATATTGGGAAACTTTATTTTGCCAATAAAACAAAATTTTGAAATCCTAGGCAAAAAGGTGTCTATTTTTTTTATGAAATGGTCAATTTCTAATTAGAAACTAATCAAGGCAACGAAAAAATTTTTTTTATACCTACAAGATTGTGGGTAATATCTGACCTAGCCTGGCCTTACCTATTCACCAGAAAGCAGGTATAAAATCGATTCGATTTAACTGAAGAGAAACTGCGTTAATCGGATCGCTGTTACGATTTTCGGAGAGGAGGTAGATACAGAAAGGTGTAAACGGAATGTCAAAGACTAATTCTTGACTTTAAAAAAATTAGCGCGCTTCATATTGTCAAAGAAATATAGTTCGAGTGGTTATATAAAACTGACAATTGTAAAGATTGTGAAATAGGTAGGGGCCAAAAAAGAAACTTAATTTCGAGTCGCAGCTTCTATCTATCAGCTTCTATCTATCCGTGACGTCAAGATAATTGGGTACGATTCAGCCAACTGATTCACAGTCACTGAAGCCATATGTAATTTTCATTCAGTCTTCTTCTGACCGCGAGCTAGAATGCGCGTGTCACTTTTGTTTATTTTTGTGCTCGGCGCTGCGCGATCGTCGCAGCGATCCGGTGAGTTAAAAACTTCAAAGATAATACAATAATAATAGTTCGTATATCATAACTCACATAAAATACTATGTAGAAAGTATGAATGAAGCTAAAAATGCAACTGGTCAGTTATAGTTGAAAGATCGTAGACTGTCAATTGTTTTTGTGGCGCGAAACCTTTAGTGGTTTGTTCGGGTGTTACATACTCGTCTCAGAATAAGTATTCAGAGCTATTTACTACCAAAAGTCTTGATTATTCTTGAATTAAAATTGAAAGGGCAATAGACTGTTTTTTTATTTGTTATTGAAATTACCGGATAAAAAAATTAAAACAAACAGTTCGTCAGGACTGGTTCTCGTAATTAAGGAAAAGGGTAGTTAATCTTTGTGTACCTACTGTGCTTATCAATAGGCACGTACTAATTTTATTTCAGTGTCACGACCACTACCTACTACAATTTAACTTGCTAATTAATTATAAAATGATTAATGAAATCAGTGTTGTCATCAATGTTGGCACGTGTAAACGGGATTCCAATAGGAACTTTGCTACAATTGACATGATAAAATGGTAAGGGATACAAATATTATTTCGACGAATAGGTATTTAGGAGAGTGACAGAGACGAAATATTGTGTTTTAAACAAGAACGACGGAGATGCACTGACCGAAAGACTTACAGGAAACACGAATCGAATACCTTATATATAATTATGTTTAGTTACCTATTGTACTTAGGGTTTAATACGTAGTACATCCGTAGAGAATAAGAGTTGAGTTATGTTAATTAAGAAAGTAAACTAACTCAAGTAGAAAACAATACAAATTTAAGGCGGGGTAGTTCACGGTTTATTGTTAACTACCAACTTTCAAGATGTTAAATTAGACCCTGGTTACATACTTTACGCGTGAAAGAAAATACATATTTAAGTAGCATTAACATTTAACGTAAAGAAAGACGAAAACCATGGTGATTGAGATGGACGAAAGTATTTCTGAATGTGATATTAAGATTGAGGGCAAGAACCTAGGTAGCAGGTGAATGAGTTTGTGTATCTGGGAAGCATGTTCACGAGAAATGATGTTGAGAGACGAGTGAGTGCGGGAAACAAAGTGAATGGTGCCCTGCTCTCTGTTGTGGGCAGCCAGTTCATGTCGCAAAAGGCAAAACTGGCTGAACACAATGGAGTGCTGGTACCTACGCTTATGTATGGAAGCGAAAGCTGGGCATGGCAGAAGAAGCACGAAAGCAGAATTAATGCTGTGGAAATGCGTTCCTTGCGTAGTATGTGCGGTGTAACTTTGTGTGACAGATTAAAAAATAGTGTGATTAGAGATAGCTGTGTTTTGAAAGAGGTTGTGGTTGTTAAGATGGAAAAAGGTATGTTAAGGTGGTTTGGTCATGTGGAGAGGATGAATGAAAGAAGACTGACTAAAAGTATTTACGGAGCGAATGTGAGTGGTGGTGCCGGTAGAGGACGCCCTAGGAGAACCTACGCCGACAATATCGGTGATATTCTCCGTAAAGGTCAGGTGGGTAGTACTCGGAACCGGCGAGCGTGTATGAAGAGATGCATGAATGTGGAGGAGGCTAAAGAGGTGTGTAAGGATCGTAGAAAGTGGCAAGCCATAGTTACTGCCTACCCCGTGGGAAATTATGTATGTATATATGTAACATTTAACGATCGACCACGTGAATTTTGCTTATCTACATAATCAAAAAGTTCAAGGTTCCCATACAACAGATCGCAATAGTACACCAGCTAACACTCAGATTGTTTTAATAACATTAGAATTAACGGTTAAACTATCACATACATTTTTCGGTAATTCGAAAACAAATAGGCACAAAATACATCTATAACACTTATCAAGCGCCATGTTTGTTATGTTTGCCTCATACTTTACACAATTTCAAATGTTTTCAAATTTTTCTTTAAAACGTTTTCAAATTTGACCGTTGAATTTCTAATGTTAAGATAAACGGAGTAGGCATATTATAGACAGGCACTCGTAGTTTTTCTTTAAGAAATAAACTGTAAGTAAGTAAACGCTTTATTGTACAGAAAATACAGAAATAAATACAAGTTACAAAAAGTGAGATACAAGTACAAAGGCGGACTTATCCCTATAAGGGATCTCTACCAGTCAACCTTTGAGCGGTAGATAAGTAGGAGTAAGTATAGATACAGTCAGCAAAATAACTCAAAAGAATTGGTATTTTTCGGGAGCTGCAGTAGAATTTTCTTAACAATAAAGGCGACAGAGAAATAAAGTTTACCTATACGGAACCCTCGCGGTCTGCAATTCCAATTCACACTTAACCTGTTTGCCTTTGTATGTCATTCAATGAAGAGTTTACGAATTGTTCTTCTTCTGACTAATGATGTAATGGAGTAATGAACAACCTACCATCATTCCGGTAAGTATGAATTTATTAACATTTTTCTGAGCATATTAGGAATCAAGTATAATATTGTAAGCAGATGTGAATTTTTCAACGACCTTTTTGTGCCGACCAATTATACATCTATAGTGATCAATGTGAAATTTAAAAAGTTAAATTGAAAGAAAGCTTGATGTAATTAATTGCTCCTCTCTATCCCTTAAAGGTTGAGTGGTAGCGATCCTTTAGAGGGATTAGGCCACCTTTGTCCTTTGTATGTATATCTCATTGACTGTGACTTGTCTGTATTTTTATTTTTCTGTACAATAAAAATAAAATTCTTGGATACCTTCTTAAAAGTCCCAGTGTTTGACACTGCCCCAACAGTTTTTTATTATATTTTATACGACAAGGAAAGCAAACGAGCAAGTGGGTCACCTGATGTCACCCCAAGTCGCATTCAAAACCCCGATCACTGGTGATCACCACTGCCCATAGACACCCAAACCCCGGGGGGTTCGCAGATGCGTTGCCAACCTAGAGAGTTACGATGAAATGCCTCTTGTGCCCGTAATTACACCGGCTGCCTTACTCTCCACACCGAAACACAACAGTTCAAGCACTGCTGCTTAGCGGCAGGATTAGCAAGTAAGATGGTGGCAGCGATCAGGACGGACCTCGCATAAGGTCCTACCACCCGCAAATATACAAGTCTTTATACAAGTCTATGATCAGTATACTAAACAGTCTTCTCTTGTTTCCCAGATCAGAGATACTGGAGGGACCTCGCACGAGAAGAAATCGAAGAGGCTCTGCACCTGAAGAGGAATGAGAACACAGCCAAGAACGTGATCCTCTTCATTGGAGACGGCATGGGTCCCAACACCGTGACTGCCACCAGGATCTACAAGGGGGGAGAGTCCTACCGGATGGCCTTTGAGGAGTTTCCCCATGTTGGGCTTATAAAGGTATTTAGGGGTTTTTTTTGTAGCGAAGATCACAGGCGGATCTACGTAGGGGCCTTTTGGGCTGGAACTGTCAATGCCCCCATTGAAGATAATGGACATTATAGTAAACTAAATAAATATATTGGACGACCGGATAGCCTCTAGTGGTTAGAGACCCTGACTATGAAGCTTGAGGTTCCGGGTTCGATCCCCGATCGGGGCAGATGTGTGTTCTTTCTTTCTTTCTTTCTTCTTTAAGTATTAAATACAAAAAAAAAATTTAACCTGGAAAGCAAGTTGAGATGTTATAGTACTTTTAATGTATTTGTATATTGTTTTTTTTTTTTTACTTAAATAATGTACAGAATGGCTCTAAGGAGCCCCTTAATAAAAACATACTCGGCCTTCCCCTATGCCACGTTCTCCCTTTATTACTTTTTTAATAACGTCGTCTAAACTTACCTCGCAATGATTCCAGACATACTCTGCCAACAAGATGGTGCCAGACTCAGCGTCCACCGCTACCGCTCTTTTCTCTGGAAGCAAAGTCAACCACCGCACCATCGGAGTCGACGCTACCGTCCACGAAAACGACTGCCCCAAGTCACAGGACCCTGAGACTCAGCTGAAGTCCTTGGCTGCTTTGGCTCTTGAAGCTGGGAAGAGTGCTGGTAAGATGGTGTTTGATGTTTTTCGTAGATTTAGGATAGCGAAGCTTAGCTCAAATTCAAATAGATATTCCTGAGTGCTCATAAGAGGAAGAAAGGTATAGCTTTGCTGTTTTTCGAGACTGGTATTGGACACCGCACCCTCGGCGTCGACGTAGATATCACAGTCCACGAGAACAAGTGGCCCATATCCCAGGATACTGAGGCTCTTTGAAATGCTTGTCTGCTTATGCCCTTGAATCTGGGAAGGTTGCTGGTAGGTAATCTCGCTGATTTAGGTTCGATAACTTGATAGCCCTGTAACAACTCCTTAAAAAAAAGCTTCGTTTGAATTTGTCATTTAATAATCTTGCCAGCATTTAAAAATAAACAAAAGTTCTCTAGCGAGATCACCTTGAAGACTTTGTGAGTTGCTACAGCGTTAACATTATTATTATTTCTTATTCCCGGAGAACATAAACTATCGTACAGTTTACTAAGAAATTCGGACACTCTGTGAACTATCACAGACATCGTTGTACAATTGCGCCATATTTTGGAACCTGTGTACATACTTACACCTACACCAACAATTTTACTAAAAAAAAAACACTCCCATCTCCCCAGGGTTCGTGACGACGATGCGCGTGACGCACGCAACGCCGGCGCCGCTGTACGCCCACAGCGCCAATCGCAACTGGGAATGCGAGGGAAACATGCCCGCGGGTACGCAGTGTAAGGATATAGCGAGGCAGCTGGTCGAAGACTGGCCTGGGCGAGACCTGCATGTAAATATGACACTCATCTTCGTCATTTCAGCCGGAAGACGGCCACGTTGGACATAGAGCTTCCCCACTGCCCCCAAACTACGAAATTCAAAAATTGAAATTCGTATCGTATCGTCCTGCTCATTCTCGTGTGAAATAATATTAGCTTGAGAGGGACGGCACGATACGATGTCCGAATTTTGCACTTCGTAGTCGGGGGGCTGATCTCCAGTAAGAGCGATCCTGTGTCGCTTGCATCCCTACCTTCCCTACCTTGACCAAGTCTTGACCTGGTAGGAGGCTGCCTAACGCTCCGTCTTCCGGCTTGTCGCCTTCACTATAGAACCTTTGTTCCTTATGACTTCTTTCCGAAACTAGTATTAAATAAATATCATGGGACAACTGATACGAATTGACATACTTAAACTACCATATTATTATCATCCAAGACCAGAATCATCATACAAAAAATATCTGCCTCGATATATATCAGGATAAAACCCGGGAACTCAAGCTTCATACTCAGGTTCTCTAACCACTAGGCTATCCGATCGTCAAAAAATAAACCATGAAGGATGTGGATGGTAAATCATACAATAATTTTTCACACGCAGCCTTTCGTGCATGGAATCATTAGTGTAAATCGCGTCGCTAAACCTAAAATTCTCGAGTAGAGTAATTGCTCCTGGGGCATTAACCTTGAGTGTGGGAACTGCGTCAGATTCTCCAAAAAATAAGAAAGCAGAAGCCCTTTTCCACTTTAGAAACCAGCTTGTCACCAAGGAAAACTGACACAAGTTTACCTAACCTATTTCCAGGTGATAATGGGAGGAGGTCGTCAGATGCTGGTCTCCAACTCTTCCGGCACTCCAGGTGACCCCATCAACCTGTGGGGCTGTTACCGACAGGACGGCAAAGACCTCATCCAGGAATACCGGGAAGACAAGAACCAACGCGGTCTCAAGTACAGTGTGGTGCAGAATAATAGGGATTTGTCGGGAGTCAACTTTGATGACACGGATTATTTGATGGGTAAGTTCTTTGGGCATGTTTCGTAATTTGGAACTTCACTCACTACCACTACCACCAGTAGATACTTACTTGATGTGTGGTTGAGAGGGTTTTATGCTAACTAAATTGGCTTAGTGACCCAAAACAAATTATTGCGTCCAAAACAAGGGCGTGGCATAGGTATTGCAGTTTCACGCTGATTGCCTGCTTGAGACTTCTTTTTTAAAAAAAGTTAATGGATTAACGCTTAACAGTGAATGCTCTGTTGACGACTCAATAATCTAATATTAAAAAAATACTACAGGCTAGGCTTTCATAATGATCGTTATTGTGGCCAGCCGGTAAGTACGTTCAATGCAACGGAATTTAAGACGCTGCAAAAACTACTTACTGAATCTTACACTCGCAACCTTGTTTATGTGATGCCTGATGCCCTGCAAAGGCTGTTGCCAACTTCTTATCAAACCTTAAGATATTGTTTTCACAACTTTCAGCAAATGCCATTGACATTGTGAGTTTTCCTAAGCGTAGGCATCAACGCTTAGGAAACGTTAGGAAAACTCTCTTCTTGACCTCCACAACCCCCGGTCTGACGCAATGTCAAGCCAATCCCTTACAGACGCATCCATATTCGCCTCGCATAGTCGTCTCGCCACCGTCTTCTTGGTCTGCTTCGTCGTCGCTGGCCGTTCTCGGTCAACCAATAAGTGGTTGTGCGTTTGATCTATGTTGAGTACGTCTACTATAATTAACTATTTACCACCTTCGTTTCAGGAATCTTCGCCAACGGTCACTTGGCGTATGAGTTCGAGCGCGACCACGGGCCGGACGGCATGCCTTCCATCAGTGACATGACCGAGGCTGCCATCAAAGTGCTTAGAAGGAACTCCAATGGGTACTTCCTTATGGTAAGACGAACCTTTAGTATGAAGATCTAATAGTCCTCCACATCGATTTCGATGACGGCGACCCGGACTATAGCAATTTTACATTTGTACATTTTTTTTTATATTTACAAGACTTAAAATAAAATAAAACTTATATCCTATTATGAGCCCTAATGTGGCTCGCTAGACCGAACTTAGTCTTAAAAACCCTATTGCAAGGGATGTAACAGAGCTGACCGCGCGAGTTGTAGGTGTAAGTGTAGGAGGGCTTAGGTCTTGCTTTTTGGGTTTGGCGTTCTAGCGCTTCGAGCCAATTCTCCTCAAAAGCTTCAATTGCCTTATAAATGGTAGAACGCCACAAAGACCTCTGTGCAGCAAGTTCCTATCGTGGGTGCAAACAGAAGCATCTGGGTTCTAGGATGATGTGACTCTTATCTTAATGGATTACTAACGTGACAAAGGGCATTTTTTTTACTTAATCAGGCCTGTGGATGTGGATATTGAACTGATTTCAATATTCTAGTTAAATTGTTGTGTTAGCGTAAGTGTTTTGTGGCCATACTACAATCAAATTAGTAAAATCTGTATTATGTATATCTGTAAAATACGTACCTCAGTTTGTTACTAAGTCAATATTTTTACATGACCTACTGCTGTCTTTATCATTAAGATTACATTATCTTACTGTGGGATTTGAATACACACATTTGTTTTGTTCTAAAAACAACTATTTAATTATATTAGTGTCATAAATCTGGTAAATGCATCAGTTTATAACTTGAGCCGATGGATCAAGCTATTTATAGATGTTAAGATTATATAAGCTAAGGTTTCTGTAATTTACCATTATTTATCAATATCTAATCTTCAGTAAATAGAAGAACTGCAATAAAAGCGACTGAATGAGTATGTATGTCTGGAGGTCGAGACTCGAGAGCGTTAATTTTCATTCATCATTCATTAAATCGGATAAAACAGTGTAACAATTATTTTTAATCAAAGTAAATATGAAAGCTACTTTTGGATTCATAAGGAAATTAAAAACCGTTTTAGCCTATTGGTTTGAACTATCGCCTCACAAGCCGAAGGTCGTGGGTTCAAGCCCCGGCTCGCGCGTCTGAGTTTTTGGGGGTTCATGTGCGAAATTACACTTGTAATTTATCATGAGCTTTTCGGTGATGGAAAATATCGCGAAGAAACCTGCACACTCCTGCTGCAAGTTCCCAATCCACACTAGGCCCGAGTAAGAACTATGGCCCAAGCCCTCTCATACAGAGAGGAGGCCTGTGCCCAGCTGTGGGACGTAAGGCTGGTGATGATGATAAGGAAATTAGTCCGATTCAGCACCAGACAGGTTGTTGTGTCTGCTTAGAATAACTTTAGGTTATGTAGTTCCTTTATTTAGTATTCAATAATAGGTATTCTTCCTCACTCTCATTATCAAATACTTATTACATTGCAGCACAAAATACAATTATAGCTCAAACGGCTTTTGAACAGTCTGAGTTTATTGCAATTGAACAAATTTTATCATTTGATGAGGAAGGTGAACTCCTCAAATTGTGAAAGTTGGTAGGTTTCCGAGGATGTCATTATATGATCATGGAATGGAGTATGTCCAGACTTAAGTTATTAAGGATACAAGCTCTTTTTGTGCCTTTTTTCACGGAGATCTTTAAATCCTTTACAAAGCATACGTTTCCCAAACTTACCATACCTACCTTCTTACTTCCTCAGATTGAAGGTGGCAACATTGACATGGCCCACCACCGCGGACGGGCGAAGACGGCCATCGACGAGGCAGCGGCCATGGAGGAAGCTGTCAGGGTCGCTGTGGCCATGACTGACGAGGCAGACACGCTGGTCGTGGTCACTGCCGACCACACGCACACGCTGTCGATCAACGGCTATCCTGACAGGGGGTCGAATATCTTTGGTGAGTTCTTCTTCTTCTTTCTTCGCGGCCTCTAGGCCTTATGCCAATGTCAGTAAATATAAAATACCACGTATAACAATCGTTTATGCAAGACTAATGTAATATATAAAATTTGACATTGAAAAAAGATGTCGGATAGGCCCTTGTAGAGTTCTTAGCCATCAGCCAATGATGTTCCATAAGATCATGGCCAGGAAATCATTGACCGATGCCCAGGGTGCACCGGCCCGAGCACTGCTATTCCCCCGGGACGGATTCAGAAAGGAACCGCAGCTCCTAGGCACACTAGGAGGTAACCCGACCCGCACCCCCTTTGGTGAGTTGTCCAGTCCGCAGCAATAGTTGCTAAGCAACCGAAGCGCTCACAATAATCTAAGCACGGCTCTATAGTTATAAACATAAGAGCTTGCGCAGATCATCGTGAGCGCTTCGGTTGCTTGGCAACTATTGCTGCTGACTGTACATTTACCAGCTGTTTCACCACCCTCCAATAAAATATCTGTCATACCGTATTTATTTATTTTTACACGACTGCCAAAAGAAAAAGAGTGTATTGTTTTGTAAGAACTAACAGAGATGACATCAAATTTATTAATTTATCTACATACATCATAAGTCCTCTATAATGCGTTTAGAAACCGTAGGAAATGACCAGCTTTTCATTACTGCTAGCGCAGCGTAACGAAAAGACATTACGACGAAAATAAAATTTGAAACATCTTCAAAACCAACACAGCTTACAATAAAAAAAAACTGCTGCACTACGCCTCCGAGGCTCTCCATTCACACCGGTCTTGCGCTTTCCACATCCACCGCGGTCCCGCGATCTTTACCGTGGTTAAAATTCCAGGTAAACCCGAAGTGTCACCTCACGACCACAAGCCCTACACGACCCTGTCCTACGGCACGGGCGGGCCCGGGGCCTTGCAGTACGAGGTGCACGTGGATGAGAAGCACCAGCACACAGTGGTGCGACAGGAGCCAGGGGAGACGGACGACTTCATGTATGAGCAGATCGCTGGGATAATACTTGACGAGAACAGCCATGGGGGCGGCGATGTCGCTATTTATGCAAGAGGTATAGATCATTATTATAGAGGTATAGATCTGCTGAACGGGTAACTTAGTAGTAAGAGCCTTATTATAATGCTTGAGGTCCTGGGGTCAATCGGGTATATATTTGTATGGTGAATTTACTTTTAGTTTGCTGTTAGGTTTTAGAAGAATGTTAGTTTTTTTATACGACAAGTAAAGCAAACGAGGAAGTGGGTCACCTGATGGTAAGAGATCACCACTGCCCATAGACACCTGCAACCTCGGGGGTTTGTAGATGCGTTGCCAACCTAGAAAGCTAAGATGAAATGCCTCTTGTGCCAGTTATTACACGGGCTGTCTTACTCTCCACACCGGAATACAACAACGCAAGCACTGTTGCTTAGCGGCAGGATTAGCGAGTAAGATATACGGTGGTAGCGATCCGGACGGACCTCGCACAAGATCCTACCACCAGGTATTAGATGGCTGTTGGGCTTTAGAAGGCTATTAGGTTTGAGAAGGCTGCTTGTTAGGTTTTAGAAGGCTGTTAGGTTTTAGATGGCTGTAGGGATTTAGATGGCTGTTAGGTTTTATTAGGCTGCCAGGTTTTAGAAGCCTGTTTATACAGTTGGTTGACCTCTATTTCTCTCTTTGTCCACAGGCCCCTACGCCCACCTGATCCACAGCGTGCACGAGCAAAACTTCGTGTTCTACGCGATTTCCTACGCAGCGAAGTTCGGCGAGTACAGCAGCCGCGGCGTGCGCGCACTCGTGGGAGCGGTTGTTCCGGTCTTGTGCACCGGCGCTCATTTGTTCACGTGAAGGAATATAGATAGTTAAATCAGATGCAGTTGTTTTATTTTTACCACAAAATAATGGGTGCTTTTTAACCGACTTCAAAAAAGGGGGAGGTTCTCAATTATTCATCGGAATATTCTTTATGTATTTTAAAGTTCAGTTTAAAACCTCGAACTTCTTACCTAAGTTAGGGAAAGTCGAAATGGATGAAAACTTGAGAATGCCTCTCATCATCATCATCGGCAGCAGCAGCAGCCTATTTTAGAGTACAAGAGTGCCTGGGCTTTAGTTCTCACGCGGGGCCAGTGTGGAGTAATTGGGAACTTCATATACACTATTGAAATCCTTGATGGAAAAGCTCGCGATAAACTATAAATTTCGTACATAATTTTCGAAAAATTAGAGGAGCCTGGGTGAAACCCGTGGAGTCCACGATCTTCTGCTTGAGAGGCCATAAGTCCAACTGGTCCAATATTTATGGACAATTGGGATTGCCATGTACACCAATAGAGAGCTCTTTGACTGCATGTCAGTGGAACTTAAAACTCGATGATGTACTGATTTGCCGGCTCGAAGTGACGTTTCTTTGAGAAATCTCCATGTATGTGTAAATGTGTAGTGTTCGGTCGACTTTAATATAAAACCGGTTTACTTAAGGATACTGGCTGCCGTGCTTTTGGTTATGACACTCTAAAAACCCGAAAACTGGTTTAATATCCGAACAAAGTCCTCAGAACGGAACAAAAGTCTGATAGATCCATAATCTATACTATTCTATACCAATTTCTATATTTTCTATACTAATATTACAAATGCGAAAGTAACAGTCTCTCTGTCTGTTACCTCTGCACGAAAAAACCGCTGTACCAATCTAGATGAAATTTGCTAAGAAGATAATTTGAACATTGAGGAATAATATAGGCTACTTTTTATTCAGGACAATTGTATAGGTAGTTCCCGCAGGATAGCGATAACCGAAATTTACGCAGACGAAATCGCGGGCAACAGCTAGTCGGTTTTCGGTTTCACGTGTTTCGAATTTCAACCTTTCTTAGTATTGTTACTGCTTCGTCAAGGACAAAGTCAATGGCATCTCAAAAGTAAACAATTGTTTAGGTAGGTACCTACATAGCGTAAGCTCGCGTTCGGATATATATTCCAATATAAGCAAACTATATAATGTGCTAGCTATATAGTATAGTTTATCAATGCGTATGCGCATACGCACACACGTGTGTGTTGTAGTGCTTACATTATTATAAACAGTTGCGTCACTGTGTGAAATCCCTGCGGCGATTTGGTTAGCCGACCGGTATTCGCTGCAACCCTATCAAATTGAATACACATTCGCACTGTAAGTATTGAAATTGGTCGAGTTATATCAAAGTACCAACAAGTTTAGGGGTCAATTGAAAATTGTTGATGGTTCTTGAGTGGGGACTGCGGACTGGGAGATGCGACGCGTTAGGCCGGAGCATGCAAGTTGAGTTGACAAGATGGTTCAGATTAAAAATAATAATAAATATCGTGGGACAATTGACACTAATTGACCTAGTCCCAATTTAAGCAGAGCTTTTGTTGGGTGCTAGACAACGGATAAACATACTTATATGTATAGATAACATAATATACTTAAATACCTAAACTATTAATACGTTTGCCGGCGGTAAGCGGCTACAGCCATATAACAATAGAAAATCTGTTGTGTCTGGTTCACCGCCGGCGAAAGCATTAAACATCCAAGACTCCAGAACAAACATTCCTATTAATCATACAAATATCTGCCCCGACTGTGAATCGAACCCAGGACCGTGAGACTCAATCATAAAGATCAATTAGTCCGAATCATGTCGTGCTGAACTCGATTTCTATTAGTGAGTGATCCATTTCATTTCACTATAAAAGCATGAATCTTACCTAAATAGTCACTACGTCTATTTAGGTAAGAGTCTTTAATTAGGAGACTTTTTCACTGTGTTTTTTAAAACTAGCATTTAGCAATGTATGGTCTTAGCAATGCCGGTTTCCCATAGTACCGGTGGCATTTGAAATGGTCTTAAAATAACCAGCCCGTGACCATTGTTGGTGTAGGTACGCCACGTTATTTTAAGAATAACTGTTGTTGATACGGAACCCGCTTAGCGTGCGTCTTATTTTTAATTGTTGATTTTGCAGAACGCAACAGGAAACAACTCTGCTCTACCTTACCATGACCCTTTAGTATCTTGTAAATGCAACTCTGTATGGACGTGTGGACTCGGGAAATAAAACACGGTTCTGTTAACTGTTTGAGCAAGTAAATTATCGAAGAATTACATACAACTAACCTGCTAGATGTTGATTAGAACTCTATGGTGTTGTGATAAAATCGTGTTTGTTGTGATTAGTTTTTATGTTGTGAACAGGAAAATGTGGTGAAGCGTGTTGGACGTTAACCCATCATAATTATATTATTGGAGAAGTTGATATTGTGTGAATCTCGCAAAGGTAAGCTTAGCTCATCTGCAGCCCAATTGTAGAATAATACTACTTGAAATTGGTGTAAAATGAAAATTTTGACTGATGGTTGTAATAATTCACTTCTTCACCTCCCGTTTGTGTGCCCTCACGTGGCTTGCGTAGCCAAACTTCCTCAAGAAGGTAATTTTCTTCTACTCCAGTTATTTTCCATTTATTAATGGTATTTTCCATGGACCAACCACCCTCTGGACACCAAATGTCAGGGCGAACGTTTCTGAAACGCATAGTCTCATTTGCACCTATAAATCTCTCTACCTTTCGACCAGATGACAAGCGAGATGACAAGCTGTGAACCAATCACGACGCATTCCCCGGGCCACTCACAGCGACTTTTTTCGTAATTACTTTCCAAGTAAATTATAGAAGAAGCGGTGTATTTTCACAGGTACCGGTAGTAAGTGTCTCATTCTGACACGAATCGGTATAATTATGTAATCCCTATCAGCAAGAGACTAAAAAACCATCAAGAAATTGAAGGGGAAGAAGTGGCTTTGACGACCGCATGGCCTAGTGGTTAGAGAACCTGACTACGAAGCATGAGGTCCCGGGTATCGATCCCCGGTCGGGGCAGATGTCTGCATGAATACGAATGTTTGTTTTTGAGTCTTGGATGTATAATATTTTATTTATGTATGTATATATCTAAAAGAGTATGTTTATCCGTTGTCCAGTATCCTTAACCCATGTCAATTTTATTGTGCCACGCCATATTTTTTCTTTTAAGTATCTTTATAAAGTAATCGTTTTTGTACTATCCCACATAAAACACATTTTGGTTATAAATACCTACCTATGTGCATAATGTGTGAGAGGCACGAGAAGACATTCGGTACTATAAGTTACTATAATATGACGTCGTCGTCTGGAAAACCTCGCAGATATAGCAATACTTGCAGGAAGAGATAGATTAAACTACGATTTAATTTAAAATGACACTTTAAATTACCGACCTTACTACTTAATAAACTTATTGAACATCTCCTAAATGCCAATTTGCATAAGTTTATAAGTACGCCCATAGTTTTGAGCATAAAAAAAACATCAAAGATTGGATCATTGCATTCCAACCTAACTTAAAAATTTTAGCTGTGGTTTAACTAACGCATTCCTCAGATATTATTTTAGTATCAGTTAGTCTGTTCCTGTATTAAGGTTACGCGCGCACTGTACAGAACGACAGATGGATTGCTTATAATTTATTTTCAAATTGAACATTAAATTTCTCTAGTGAGTTCATGTTAGTGGCGAACTATCTGTTGTCAGTGGTAAACTTAGAGTACCGTACTGAATAGTTCGTTGGCCAAATCCTTCCCGATTGACAGAAACTAAGTTACTCCAATTTTATTACAATGGATGCCCATTGCTGCTGCCTAAATGAGTCGTCAGACGCCTTCCCGCTCCTACTCTAGTGACTCCCTTCATCGTTCTACTAGGTATGCCACTAAATAGCACATTTTTTTCAGGAATCATACAAAATTACATTAATTCTGTTATCGGACAAGAGATGACGCTGTAGGTATGCCTGTCCTTCCCACGTTAATCGGATTGTACCTATAACGCAGGGACCACGACGTACAAGAAAATTTAACTGAATCAATTCGAAAACCAACTTTAACCAAAAACTCAATAAAACTTGCATTAACAATATTATTTTAATTATTAAACTTTAATAGAAAACATAATTAGGATGCCCGATGATGTGAGCCCGAAAATTTTTAAATCGTCCGCGGACCAATTTTTGTTCCTACGGACCACTAGTGGTCCGCGGACTACTGGTTGGGAACCATTGATTTAGATAGATAGATGTCTCCGAACCCTCTTGACCGGTTTCTTTTATAATTTCAGGATGGGGCGGCCATGTACGACGTGCCCGTCGACGACGGTGCAAAGCTGCTGCGGCAACCGGAATCTCAGGGTTGCCAGCGTTCTTATAGGATTTTTCAAATTGGTAAGTACCATATACATAATAATATGTAGCGTATGAAGGTGACTGATATTTATACATTTATCAGTTTTTAAATTTTCAACATGAAACTAACGCGGAACACAGTGAAATAAACGGATCACTAATGTAACGTATTTAAGTTTCGACTGGTTCGGACTAACTCGTGATAGCCTTGGCGCGCAGTGTTTCGCTGTCGCCGCCAACTACAAATTAGTATGAAACATTTGGACTGAACTCTACGTAGATACATATACGTGAGGGATTAGCTTATTTCACCATCAACGTAATGTTGTTTTCAGTTATTGTTCCTATCATCAATTTGCTTGCTGCTGTCAGTGATGGCGGGCAACAGTGGAGCCACCGACACCGAGAAGCGACTAGCCCAGCACTCGACGGGGCAGTTGCTCATAGTGTTAGCGCTGATCATCGCCCAGCTGTTCTTGACGCTCATTCTGCTGGCTGGACTGTTCAAAGTGCGTTACATTTCTCTTCTTCTTCATCCCGGGGACGAAGATAAGGCCACTTCCTGACTTGTCGGTGCGGTATCGCTCTGTAAAAAATATATACAGGGGCCCTAGTGTAATCGCCGACCAGGCCAAGAAATACGTATCTATCGCGTCCGCCTTTAACAATTACTATTTGACACTTTAACGCAAACGCGATCGAGACGTATTTTGTGCTTTTTTAACCCGACTTTTTTTTACCGACGAAAAAAAGGAGGAGGTTCTACGTTCCACTGTATGTTTTTTTTTTTTGAAAGGGTACTCCTGAGGTGGTCCCATTGTCATCAAGTCATGATCTGATGATGGGATCCCAGGGAAATCGAGTGCAACCCTCAAATTTTACAGGCACGTACTATGTGTTTCATATATTTTCTAAGGTTATTCAAGTATTTGCGTCTGGTAGTCATCATCTCATGATGATGAGCTGATGATGGAAGGTACAACTCCTTAGCGGTTAGGAGTTGGAGGATAAATCTGAAAATGTTAAATCGGACGACCGGATAGCCTAGTGGTTAGAGACCGCCTACAAAAAAAAAACCTTAGAAGGAAAACGTTAAATAATCCTCTAAAATAATGATAAATAAATAAAACAAAATAAAGTGCGTTTATTTCGGACAACAGAAACTAAAGCCTAAAGTTTTATGGCCTAGCACTAAGCAGAAGATATATATGAAGTCGGTGCTTCATTCAAAGAATATTCCGCTCGCACCGCACCGACTTCATATTTCTGCTGCTTAGTGCTAGGCCATAAAACTTTAGGCTTTAGTTTCTGTTGTCCGAAATAAACGCATTTATAAAAATAAATAAATACCACGGGACGGGGACGGGCGGGTTTTATTTATTTATCATTATTTTAGAGGATTATTTTACGTTTTTTTTTCTAAGGTTTTTTTTTAAGACGGTTTACTTTTTTGTTATTGATTACACTAAGGGCACAGAACTTACCATGCGCGGGCGTACCGATACCGCGCCGATACCGCACCGTCAAGTCAGTACCCCGAGCACGAATATGATTTCGTGCTCGGAGTAAAGGAAGTGGTCGTATTTAGTCTCCTATAAGGCTGAAGGGTGTCTTAAATATAAAGGAGAATCAGTACAATACTGATGTACTTAGTAGGTTATTTATAAATTAACTGCACCACGCGGTCACGACTTGGAGTCGGACAAGGAGTGATAATTATTTTGTTATCTCTGTATACTTGCACAAGTCTTTATAAACAAAATATATCGATGCATGCGTATGGTTGGGCAAACGAAAGGAAGGTTTTATATGCACCAGTAACCTGTTAAGATTTCTTTTTAACTCTGTTTTTTACACCAGGTCGGTGGCTAATAAACAAGCGATTTGCCAGATTACCGCCATTTCAGGAACGCGTGCAACACCACACAGGTATTACCTGTTTAGGTAGGCCTCCAACAAGATGGACCGGTAAAGATCGCCGGATCGCGGTGAATGGGAAAAGCACAAGACCGGTCTGAATGGAGAGCCTTGGGAGCGGCCTATGTTCAGCAGTGGACATTGTTCGGCTCACATGATGATGATTACCTTTTTGAATACCGCCATGCTGTAACTCGCTGGAAAAACCTCGTCAGAAAGTTCATCCCACAATATAAGTGTTCTAGGTAGAAAACACCTCTTAAACCGGACCGAACGTGACACCAAACTGTTGGTTCCAATAACGTATGAGGATGAACTCCTCAACCTGTCGATAGCGAGCCGCACGATGGTAGAAAGTTACTGTAGGAATCATGTCAAAAAGCTCTTCAGCACACAACCCGTTATAGTTGTAGCTACAAGCGGAACAGTTTTGTTGCATCAAAATTAGACCTGTTTCCAAAGCATTGTGTAGATGGGAGCTTAGGGGACAAGTAAACAGCAGGAGTTGCTAGTAAATACTGTCTATTATTACTAAAGCTTACACATAATATAGCATACATAATGGGTGTGTGTCTGCGAGGCGCGCTTCACATAATACAGATTCTGCCGACAAGCGGGCTTAGGATGGATGCAGATGGTATATGTCCGAAGACGGACGAACTGAGCGCTGCCATGGATGAATGGATCCAAAGCATTCAAATACCACTGCGATTTGTTTTTCAGAAGCGGCGTAACTACGTGATGATCTACTGGGCTTCCAATTGCGTGCTCATCGTGCTGACTCTTCTGGGGCTGTTCACGCAGCCACCAGGGGTGGGCCAGTTCATACTTACCTTCGCGTATGTTGGTAAGAATAATAAAACGTTACTATTTGTACACTTTAACGTCCGCTCAGAGTTACCATGATACGAGCGAAAATTCACTTCAATAATTCAATATTTGCCTACGGGTGTCAACCAGAGTTGCCACTAAGGCAACACCGCTGCAATACGGGTGTCAACCTGTGTCAACTATAGTTGTTCCAGGAAGGGATATTTTTATAAACAAAAGTATTCCTTGTACCTTGGTAATAAGGGCGATATTGTATAGTGGCATTGTCCAACCGCTAAAACATGCCCATATTTAGGGGTGACGGTGGCGTTCAAGGCCCCGTAGGTAAAGGGATACAAAATTAATAGTACCTAATAGTATAGTCTCTGCACTTCCATGTGAGTGGTAGGACCTTAGGTGAGGCCAGTCCAAATCGCTTACCACCATCTTACTCGCTAATCGCGACGCAGCAGTGCTTGCATTGTTGTGTTTCGGTGTGAAATACGATACGGCGTATTCACCTTAGCCCTCTAGGTTGGCAACTCACCTGCAATTTCTCCGGGGTTGCGGGTGTCTATGCGCAGTAATCACTTATGTTTAGGCTGACCCACATGCTCGTTTAAGTACCTTTCTTGTCGCATAAACAGAAACAAACATAAATAAGAGTGCAATAGACTTGCAATTCGACGGTACTCTGAATCAACCTCGTATACAACCTTTGACGACATTGGAATAACCACTTTAGGTTCGAGATATAGAGTGGTTATTCCAATTTCGTCAAAGTCTATATACGAGGTTTCATCAGAGTACCGTCGAATTGTAACATGAAGGTAAGTATTCGGGGCATAGAAAAATTATGCTTTGGCCTCGCCGTATAGCTATTCGCCATCCGAAACGGTTCGAAAAACAGAGATCCTTCCCTATCTTGGGAAATCAGTAAGAAACCTTACCAACTTTCACGTTTTCCCTAAATTACTTTGTATTGATTCAGGCGTAACTTTGCGGAGGTCCATGTTACAAGTAATGGATTCAATTAGGTTGCTCCTCCGCAAAGTAGTGCAGTATAGTCGTGCAAAATAGCCTCGTTTTAACTTAAGGACTTTTTGTTTCCAGCCCTGGACATATACTTCCAACTCGTGATCCGGAGTCACTACCTCGAGATGACGGGCGCGGCCACGGCCACTGCGGAAGCGCCGAAACCCCCCGCCGCCTCCAGATACTAGGGGCCTTATTCATAAACGTCACTCAAGCCTCCATTAACTAAAATAGGTTATGTCTTCTTCTTACTAAAGTTTAACGGCATTTTAGTCAAAACAGAGGTTTATAACAGGGTTAGCTTATTATCAGAGCGCGGAATTTTCATGGCAATAATCAAACGTCAATAGAGTTGCAATGTTAAATTTTATCGACTTTTCCAGCTATCGATAAGTTTAATCTCCTATATTACTGACTTTTACAGCTATCGATAAGCTTAATCTCCTATATTACTGACTTTTCCAGCTATCGATAAGTTTAATCTCCTATATTACTGACTTTTCCAGCTATCGATAAGTTTAATCTCCTATATTACTGACTTTTCCAGCTATCGATAAGTTTAATCTCCTATATTACTGACTTTTCCGGCTATCGATAAGTTTAATCTCCTATATTACTGACTTTTAACATTAACCTCTTTGATTAGAGAGTTGACCATTTGACCTCTTTGACTTAACGATAACTTGAGATAACTGGCATTTCTGCCATTAGTGTGTCATATATATGTAAGAGATAGTGTGTAAGGCGCTTTAGAGGAGTCTATTGATAATTCCATAGAGCAAGTCTAGCAATAAACAATCATCATGGCAGGATCAAGTTGATCTACAAGCAAACGTGTTTTATTAAATCAAACCGTATAATACATGGTGTCAGGTGTAAAAAGTTGCACCAAATTCCTAGTGTGGAAAGGAAGCGTCTAATATGATCCTAGTGTGGAACTAAAATAAAAAGAAATGGGCGAACAGGGTGAAAGACCGATCCAGATCCAGATCCAGGGGTTACAGCTACCTGTTGGCCAAGGGGTGTGTGATGCGGAGTCGTGGACAAAGTTTAAGCAGAGCTTCGAAATTTACCTGAAAGCTGCAGGCCTAGAGGGTGAAAATGAAGAAAGGAAAATTGCTATATTTTTATCTTGTGTGGGAGATGACGTCTTGGATGTATACAATGGCCTTGAGATGATAAACTCGTGGAAGGAGTTGGAAGCAAAGCTCGATGAGCATTTTGGCACAAAAACCAATACGGTTATTAACAGTTATAAATTCTTTAACATGAGACAACAACCTGATGAATCAGTGGAGCACTTTGTAGCCAAGTTAAAAATAGCAGCAAAGCTATGCAAGTTCGAAGATAAAAAGAGATTAGTAAGAGACATGATAGTGATAGGAATATGTGACATGAGTGTAAAAGAAAGGCTGCTTAGAGAAACTGATCTGGGCTTGGAAAATGCAGTAAAGATATGTAAGGCTGCGGAAGAAAGCAGGAAGCAGGTTTAAGAGTTTGAAGTAAATGAGAAGGAACATGTTAGCTTTATAAAGCATGGAAGATACAATGAAAATAGGAAAACATCCAAAATAATAAAGTGTGATAAATGTGGAAAAGAACATGAATTAAGAAGTTGTCCAGCATTTGGCCGGAAATGTTTAGTTTGCAGTCGGTACAATCATTTTGCAGTGGTGTGTCGGCTGAAGAATAGAATGGAAACTAAAGCTACAGGGAAGGAAAGTTACAAGAAAAGAGTAAATATAGTTCAACAAAATGATAGTGACAATAGTTCTGAAGATTACATAGTGGACACTGTAAGTAGTCTTAGTCATAAGTTACAGTGGTATGAAACAATTAATGTAGAAGGATTAGATGTGAAATTCAAACTGGATTCAGGAGCTGAATGTAATACTTTATCACTGAGATTGTTTTATGAAATAAATAATAATGTAAAACAGGGTTGCACGATGGGTAATGGGTAAATCTACTATACTAGTAGTGTACAATGGACAAGAAATAAAGACAGTAGGTAGTGTTGATCTTAACTGTGTAGTCAAGGGATGTCAAACAGTACTTAGGTTTTGTGTAGTGGATTTGCCTATACAACCTGTGTTGGGACTACCAGACTGTGTGAAATTAAATTTGGTCCAAAAAATTTATAGCATCACTTTAAAAGATAAACAAAAGTTTGTACAAGATAACATTGATGTCTTTACGGGACTAGGTGATATAGGTACATACAGTATTAAATTAACAGAAAATGCACAGCCAGTTGTAAAACCAATTAGAAGGGTACCAATAGCAATTAAGGACAGACTAAAAAAGACCTTGGACAATTATGAAAGTAGGGACATAATTGAAAAAGTAGAGGGTCCTACAGAGTGGTGTAACAATCTTGTAGTAGTGGAGAAACCAGATAAGTCACTTCGGCTATGTTTGGATCCAAAAGAATTAAATAAAGTCATACTAAGAGAAAATTATCAAATTTCTTCTCCTGAAGAAATTTATCATTCACTTGCAGGTAAACAAGTCTTCACAGTATTAGACATGAAGGATGGATTTTTTCAAGTAGCTCTGTATGATCAAGAAAAGCTGTGCACATTTGGAACACCTTTTGGTAGATATAGATTCAAAAGTATGCCATTTGGCATCTCGTCAGCACCAGAGGTAATGCAACATATTAATACTTCTATCTTTAGTGACATACAGGGTGTAAATATCTACTATGATGATTTGATAATAGCAGGAGACAGTGAAGCAGAACATGATATGATTTTAAGTGAAGTGATTAAAAGGGCCAGAAAATATAATGTAAAATTCAATAAGAATAAAATTCAATACAGAAGTGATTTTGTTAAGTATGTCGGACTGCTAGTATCAAAATCAGGCATTAAACCCGATCCTGAACATGTACAAGTTATACTTGAGTTGAAGGAACCAAGAAATTTAAAAGAACTGCAAAAGTTCTTAGGAATGTGTAACTACCTGAGTAAATTTATACTTCAGTATGCTAAAACTACAGAGCCACTTAGAAATTTGTTAAAAAAAGATGTCATTTGGGATTGGGGACACATGCAGGAACAAGCTTTTAATGATTTAAAACTGAAAATGAGTATGGCACCTACTTTAACAATTCTAACTAAAAATGGAACAGTTACATTACAAACTGACAGTTCTCAAAGTGGGTTAGGAGCTTGTCTAATGCAAAATGGCAAACCAATCTCTTTTTATTCTAGGTGTTATACTGAATGTCAACAAAGATGGGCACCTATAGAGAAAGAGTTGTTTGCTATATGTTGTGCAATGGAAAAGTACCATCAGTTTGTCTATGGACGTAGGATTGTTATAGAAACTGATCATAAGCCTTTAGTGGCCATAATAAATAAGGACATAAATAAAATTTCTGCTAGGTTACAACGCATGGTTCTCAAACTTTTAAAATATGAGTTTGAGATTAGGTACATTCCAGGATCAAAAATGTATGTTGCAGACTATTTGTCAAGACATTTTAATACAAAAAATGCAAGAACAGAACCAACTTTAAAAGAGTTAGTACATAGTATTGATTCAGAAACAGTATATGGGCTAGAAGGGGACTTACAAATATCAGCAAGTAAGTTAAAAGAGTTACAAAATTATACTTTAAGGGATGGTAACCTACAGCAAGTTATCTTATGGTATAATTCAGAGTGGCCAAAAAATGATAGGAATATATATGGCAAAGAGTTAAAAAAGCTTTACAAGTAAGAAAGAAATTAAGAAATTGAGTTTAAGAAATTGTTTAGTTGTAAAAAATAATATAGTATACTATGGGAACAAAGTGCTAATACCAAAACTTATGAGAAAAGAAATGTTGTCAAGTGTTCATGCAGGTCACACAGGTGTTGTAAAATGTAAAAAACAGGCCAGAAAAATGTTGTATTGGCCAAGTATGTCCAGAGACATAGAAGAATTTGTATTGTCATGTAAGTCATGTGAAAAGTACAGGTCTTCAAATAGTAAACAGCCTCTCCTTTCACATGACATACCAGACTTACCATTTAGTAAAGTAGGAATGGATGTTTGCCAGTATGCAGGAAAGGAATATCTTGTCTTAGTGGATTACTTCTCTAAATGGATAGAAGTGTCATATCTAAAAAATAAAACAGCTGGTAACATAATTAATAAGTTATTGAAAATATTTAGTGCTCATGGAGTTCCTAGGTACATAGTAAGTGATAATATGCCGTTTAGCAGTTTTGAATTCAGACAATTTGCTTGTAAATATGATATAGAACTAATCACGTCTAGTCCCTACTATCCAAAGTCAAATGGGTTATCAGAAAAAGCGGTGGGCATTGTAAAAAATATGATGAAAAAATGTGTTGAGGATAAAAGTAACTTTGATATGGCCATGTTACATTACAGAATAAGCCCAGTAGCAGAATTAGAATACAGTCCATCTGAGATGTTGATGAGCAGGCTCTTGAGGTCAAACTTACCATGTGCAAAGGAAGTCTTAGAACCTAAACTTTGTATTAATGTAAAAAATCAGCAATTGTTAAATCGGGAAAAATCAAGGACCAATTATGATAAGACTGCTAAGAATAAAAAATCATTTAATATAGGAGATAATGTAATAATTCAAAGGGTGCCAAATAAGACTTGGTCACCGGGGAAGATAGTAAGTGAAGCTAAGGGTCCTCGATCGTTCATGGTTAAAAATGAAAGGGGGAATGTTGTTAGGAGAAATGAAAAACACATTCGGCCAAGTAAGAATAAGTTTTATGTACAAAATAATGTTGACTTGGATGATCAAACTGTTTCTCGCTGCTCTATACCCATTAATTTAAGTACAAACAATACAGAGGGTCAAGTCTTGGAGCAGCCAGAGACAGGTCGAACCACCAGGTCAGGCAGAGAAGTAAGGAGGCCAACATATTTAAATGACTATGATTTAAGTTAGTTTATATTTAGTGTAAGTACTAAATATACATAGGGGGGATGTGTCATATATATGTAAGAGATAGTGTGTAAGGCGCTTTAGAGGAGTCTATTGATAATTCCATAGAGCAAGTCTAGCAATAAACAATCATCATGGCAGGATCAAGTTGATCTACAAGCAAACGTGTTTTATTAAATCAAACCGTATAATACAATTAGTGCTTTTGCAACTAATTCACGCGTGTACCTGATCCAAAACTATTTAAAAACAATATTATAAAGAAATAGATAAAGAAGTGTCATTTTCTTACTGACAACGAAAATAATTCAACAATATACTGCTCTACATGTAAGGTTTATTTGAAGCAACTTAAAAATTATTGCGTGGTATTGCGTTGAAACTACAATTGAAATACAAATTTTTTGCTTACTAAATGTGGATTTAAGGTCTATTTTTGTTAATAAATAAATAAAGATACGCTTCGAGTCAATAAAATTCAACATTCCAACTTACTGATCTTTGATTTTTGCCATGAAAGTTCCGTCCACTGCTTATTATTGTACTAAACTATTGGTTGATACCGCCGTACCTATGGCGTGCACCAGTTTTCACTAAGAATCGAGTAGTGTCGTAATAGTACAGACAGATGGTTTGCCTTCATTGTATTTTCAAATTTAATGTCGTACTAAATAAAGTACTTATTACAAAAACGTCAAATATGTTATACATTTTGTACTGAGCATTTTATTTGTACGACATTAAATTTGAAAATCTCAATATCTGCTTGGGCACCATGCCACGGGGGCCTTATTTAGATTTAATTTAGTTTTAAGTTTTAGTTTATTTAGTTTTAGTTTAGATGTAATGTCATTGTAAATTGCTTTTATTATGTAAATAAACGTAATTAACAATATCTAGTCTGTTGACATGCTTGTCTATGACAGAAACGCAAATAAGCTGCATTCTTGTAGACGGATATGACATTCAAAAATAAGGCTTTTGGTAAATAGTGATATCAATTTCATGGTCACCAAGCGAGATTCAAAAATCGACCCCCTGTATTCGATAGCGATGAGTTGGCGATTACTGCATGTAGTCATAGTCAGGTGAGACGCATGCCTTTGCCACCGAAGTAGGAAAGAACAAACCAATGATACGAGTATTACAGGGTAAAGATATGTTACGTTCCTAAATACTTATAATAAATTGCGTTTGTAAACAGAACCGGTTGCGTAGTTGGTCATCACGTCACTTACATAGATTTGTTTTTTTTTTTTTTATACAACGAGGAAGGCAAACGAGCCAGTGATAAGTGATCACCGCTGCCCATAGACACCCGCAACCCCGGAGGGTTTGCAGATGCGTTGCCAACCCAGAGAGCTAATATGAAATGCCTCTTGTGCCTGTAATTACACCGGCTGTCTTACTCTCCACACCGGAACACAACTGAAACTGTTTGAAGTGAACTGAGGGTCGAGCACGACTTTTCGAAACCTGCGTCACGTAAAATCGAATCGTAAACGTTGTTGAGTTTGTATGACGTTTGGAACAGCGCCCGCCCGTGAGCGTATTTGGAACTAAAATTTAGTATGAGGTTTCTCGATCTCGATACGATAACCGTAACGTCGCAGCATTCGTAAAGTTGTACTCGACCCTCGGGTTGCGTAGTTGGTCGTCACGTCACTTTCATAGATTTGTTTGAAGGTAACTGTCAGAATGAGTGGTCAATTGGGTATTTTATGATCGAATCTTCAACTCAGGAGCGGTAGTGACATGTCTACTTCCTGTTTGTACAATTATTGAATATCATTGGAATAAACCTTTTAAATTCAGTTAAACATGATCAAAAGAGTCGTATATACATAATTATTTTAAATTATTTATTTTGACTCAATGCTTGGTTCGTTCGGCAACCATTGACTGGCTGACGACAGTGTGATTTTATTTTTCATAAATTTCAAACTGATGCGTGAATATACAGAAAAACCAGAAAAAAAAATCTCGAATTGGGGTTCGAACTCTTACCTAACCGTGGTAACGCGCTAATCCAATTACGCCATTCGAGCAATTTTAGTGTGGTTTTAGGTCTAACTTTTTAAATAAAACATAAGTGATTGTAACAATAATAAAAAAGAAACGCTAATGTGGTGGTTGTCTAACATTAATAAAAAGACTGCAATATGTGGGATATTGTGTGTATCCTATAATCTTTTAATGAAAAGGTTTTTGAAAGTACTTAGGTACATTTTTTTATAAATAAAAACATAAGTACCTATTTAAGTCTTGTTTTACTTTACTTCAATAGTGAGGTCATCTGACTGTTCTATTAAACTTTCTCGATCCTCACTCATAGTTGCCTAATAAATAACACTTCGGGGCCTTGTTGTTTGATTTGCAGTCAAATTAACTTATACTAGGTTCTTACTATACAGACCTAGTTAAATTAAAATGAATACAAATTTTCAACAACTGTTAAAAAATTGTATGCATTTTAACTATTACTTACCTACTTGATTAATGTAAGTTGTTTAATTTAATATTTTTGAAACATCTAATTTTCATTCAAAACAGACTACTTAGGTAAGTGTGCATTTTCTTTTTTTTCATTCATTTTTGTATGGAGACAAAATCTACATGATTTATGCTACCTACAGATTTTTACTATACTTTTACGAACATGCTTAAATACTTTTAACTATTACAAATTCACAGATTTTTCCCTATGCTTTCCCATAAACCTATTCGCGGTTGGAAAACTGGCCGCGACCTAGTCGATGCATAAAGGACATCAATTTTCCGACGGCAAAGTTAAGTTTGTCGCTCAATCCGGTTTAATCATACCTATCTACAAGTTTGACGGAACTGAACCAACTTACACTTGTCTGGCTTTTATGAAATTAATCTCACGCGGATAAAACTAAAAAGTATCGTACTTAGTGTTCTTTTTAACATGCAAATAATGCCTAAGTTTATACTATATTAATGCTTATTAAACATTTTTTTTTTATTTATTGATTAAGATAATAAATCACATACATAATAATTAAAACCCTATTCAATACTACTTATTCATTTAAATTCCTAACGAACACATATTAATTATCTCATTTTCCCCACAACAAAGTAATCAGCAGAATCCCTAGTCCCAATCAAAATTAATTAATGAACTACCATAAGCAACAATCGGAAGCAATAAAAAAAAACAATTCAACGAACAAGCACCAAGGCCAGGGCCGCCCGCCAGCCAGACTGAGGAAGTCGCACGTTAGTCTATCACAGAACGCCGCCAAAACTACGCCTCTACCTAATCTGTGCAGCGTGGAACATAAAAAAAAAAACAAAAAGTCGCGGGAGCGCGAACTTGCCAGTAACTTTTTAATTTTCTTTTTTTCTTATTTTTTTACAGTGATATGGTGTGATGTGTGTGCCAGTGGCAAATAACGTTTTATATTACTGCCGCGTATTCTGGAAAGCGTATGCGACCAAAATAGATGCCGTCCACAAATTGTTATAATTAAACTGTATGTAAATAGAGTTGAGGCCGGACGCGTTCGCGCCGTTGTAAATAAACGTGCGGGAGATTTAGTTTATTTTTTTATATAAAAAAATGTGTAAAAGAACAAAATAGTGCATTGCTGACAAATGACTATGCATTTCTCGGTTAGTGTTGTGGAGCCTGTGGATGCAGAAAAAAGAACTATTTTTGTGTCATCGCTTCAATTTTTTATTATTAACTAGATGCTAAAGAAACGGTAAGTGTAACAAATACTGACGCACCAAAATTATACAACAGAAAAAAATATCTCGATCGGAGTAAAAGCAACTGTGCTTTTATTATTAAGATTTTGTTAAATTTACTACTACTTCTTTAAATAGGTACATTTTCCACGTGACAACAAGGCTACGCTATAAACTAAACCTGTGATAAAACAATGTTATTTTCCGTGGGAATATTGTTCGCAGAGTTTGCGTCATGTCATAAAACGTGTTCAAACCATGTTTTGTATAGTTAAAATCATAACAACATTTTTTTTGTTTAAAACATGATTTCCGAAATGGTAACTTAATTCAAGTTTTATCAGTTGTTAGAAAAAAATGCACTATAGCAAGTTTTTCTCCAACGCAAAAAACATATTGTAGAGTTTCAGCATATTTTGGTTAATACTTTTCAGGATTAAAATTGTGCAGATTGCGAAAGTTACAAATTATAATCTAGCATGATATTGATTATAAATGTCAAGACGCTTTTATATGCACGTGTGCACGATATTTTTTTAATGTCCATTTTCCGCGTCATAACAATGGTGGTAACTTGTCACGATTAGGTCGAAAAACGTCGAGGTAAAAAAAATACAGGTGCTCGGTAAAGCCCCGGTTCACCATTGAAATAAATAGGCATAATATGATGTCAATAATATGAAAAAAAAACCTTTATAAGGTTTTTAATTCACAGAGGACATAATAGCGCCTTACAAGACATTACACTCTCGGGTAGAGTACAAAATTACTTATTTTATTCCATGTTGTTTCAAGCAACACTATCAGTTATTCAAATGAGTCATTTCACTTTCACTAACATAACATTTTAAACCGTATTAATATAATATGTAGAACTAAAATCAAATCAACATTGGTAAGTAAATAAGTCTTTTCGAATAGCTGTTCAGAGTTCAAGAACATAATATTTGTACATGTGTTTGCGAACAGCTGATTTCATACGACCAATCGATGGGCCTTGAAGAGGAACATTAATAATAAGCAACAATAGATACCTACTAGTGATGTTAAGAATTTCCGATTTTCCATATTCGCGAATTCGAATATTCAGCGTCAAAGTTCGCGAATGCAAATATTGGAGTTTTGTAATGTTTTGCCCACGACGGACGCAACGAAACGGAGGCGGTATAATGCCTTTGGGGTCTGTTACTATTTTCCTGGAAAACTAAAGGACCGATGGCGACACGGTTTGGTTTAATCAAGATGGTTCTTAGCTAAGTTTCATTAAATGCGGGTTAGCCGTTTTTGAGATTTTAAGCTTTTAAACGACAATTTCGGGGTTTTTATTTATATTTTGATAGTGCATATTCGATCGATCACGTTGAAACCGAAAGAACCCATGATTGTTCGTAGAGGTAATGTTCAAATTAGCTGCTAATAGTTTTCAGTCAATTAGTATTGAGGTTGAGTAAATCAATACATTTGTTTTATTGGGATACGTTTACGTTGGTTTCTACATAAAGTCTGGTTATACCTTTTTTGTTAGTTATTTTCGCTTTTCAATGCAAAGTACATTCGCAAAAAAAAACGCATCTTTCATTGCGATACACAAGACGCAAATTCTCGTGAACGTGAAAGCGAATACGAATATTAGTCTCATCACTAATATCTACCGATAACTACTAAGTAGTCGAATGTTAGGGGCGTGAAGTAAAGTCTGTCAAAATAAAAATTATCAATTCCACTGTCATTTTCTGACGGCGACGTTACGTTATTAGACTTATAGCGTACATTCGTATTTTAATAAAAGGACGCACGAGTTCTTAGTGAGGTCAAATCTGTTACTTATGTTAGAGTACGAATGGTGTACGATAGAACGTAGTTCGAATGGATGAGCTCGATATACTATCGAAAATATAGGGCCCAGAAGCTGCGCAACACAACACCCTTTTCATTTACAATTTTGTAAAGCGACAATGCAACGCCAAAAAGATTCAACTCTTCTCCTCCTCCTCTACCCAATTTTTTTTTAATAAATACCAGAAATAATCATTTCGTTGACAAAATGCTTTCGTCAGCAAAAACAACATTTGCAACCGTATTTGTTTAGGAAAGCCACAAATAACAGTTCATAAATAACGAAAATTACTAGCTTTAAAGCATGGCTCCTAATTTTTTTTTCGGTTTTTACATTACTCATGGAAAGTGCAAGAATTTTGCCGACAACCCCTTTAAAGAACAGTGTGATTTTCTCATACTGTCCATACCCCATGTTTGACGTTATGACCGTATCTTGTTCATTAACGCTTACGAAACACAGTTTTACCCCTTAATAGGGGGTAATTACTCTCATGTTCAAAATTAGAGAACCGGGCTTTGAAGCTTGAGGTCCCGGGTTCGATATTGTATTTGAAACTTAAAAACGCCACAGTATGTTATATTATGTATGGTTACGTATAGTTATGTATAGCTAGAGAACAAAATGGAAGCTTCCTCCGAAGTAAAATGACACAGTAGGTAGGTATATTGTGCAGCTATTAGTCAGTAACTTCAACAGAGACCATTCTTTTGTCCCCCAAATACAGAGCAGCCATAGATTTGCATGCATTTCTATCAGGTTATTCCCCACTGTTATTTTCTTTTGTGTTTTAAATTGTATGTTTCGCCGCTTGCCCAGAAATAGGCAGGGGCTGGCCTTCTAACCTTCGTCTCGGTCTTGGCCGCCAGATCGATACCTAACAATCAATCAGAGGGAAACCCAGGGAAAACATATTAATAATATCGTGCTTAATGTCCCATTGTTTTCTGACAAGTTTCTTGCGCCATATTTTTAGGAGCAGGACCAGACACAAATACTGAGGCTTCGCTGTCTGTCCGTCCGTCTGCCTTTCAAAAGACTGTATCTTTAGAAGCTAATTAGTAGCTAGACAGAGCCGATTCTACAATTTAATTCAAATCATGTCAGGCTAAACTAAAAATAAAGGTACACGGAAGGAACATGTCTAGTCTTTTTTCTGAAACGAGATTTTAATCTCAAAATGTAGAGCACTCAATAGACTATAAGTTACCACTCAGTTACCGATACAAGTTTTTATGTAAGTAACTTGTTTTTTTATCATTTTAAATAAAGATATAATGGGAGAGTCTCGCCCTGGGGGAACCGCCTGCATGATCATGGTATCCTCTACGCCAGGTAAGTATTTAAAAAAAGATGTATACGAAAATTACATGGATTACATCGTCCCAAACTTTAAAATGGCGATAACTCAAAAAGTCGCTAAGGTGCCTAGACATGTTTGTTGTACCCTTCACTTATCATAAACATGAGTGATTCCTTTGTTTCATTATTAGCTAGATAGTCGCTATAACAACATTATAACAAAAAATAAATTAAATTAAAGGGGATCCCCATACAAGGAACGTCTTTTTTCTCCGGTCACAGCAAAACCGCTGCTGTCTGTGAGAACGGTATAGTAGTTTATGCAACTGCTACATAATGAGAGTCCTTAAAACACGAGTGTGTTTTTATGAAACGAGGCGAAGCTGAGTTCCATAATAGGATCACACGAGTGTTTTAAGGCCTAATTATGTGGAGTTGCATACATTACTTTATCTACACACATATTATAAGTACTCTAAGATGGGTTCAGAAGCCGAAGGCATATATCGTACCCATACCTGTCACGAATTTGATTGTTTTTTTTTAAACCATAGACAAACATACCGAGCTGACGTTTCGTAAACTGTTTTTTTTTTGTCAAAAAAAAAAACATGCTTATCATATTATTAATTATACATGTCGGACTGAACTCGACTTATATACGTGAGTGATCCGTTTTATTTCACTATGATTGTAAATTACGTTGGTTGTCAAATTCGTAAAATCGAATTCGATATCGAAAAGTCATCACGACATCGAATACGATGTCGTAATGACTATTACTTTAGAGGCGACGATGTACTGAAATGCTGGTCTTTTTCTACGGTTTCTGAACGCATTATAGAGGACTTATGATATGTGTGTAGATAAATGAATGAAAGCAACTTCGCATGATGTTAGGTACCTACACATTTGGTTTTTTTTACCATACCGTGGTGGTCAAATAATGTCATTTCATAGCGAAATGCAATAAAGCGTACTGGTAGTTTTTCAGAAAACACCGGTAAAGAACAAACACTTAAATATAACCTAAACGGATTTTGAGTTTCAAATCCTTTGGGGATCTCGTAGTTACGAGAAGCTTCATCCAATTTATCACGCGGCAAATAATTACAGCAGAGGAATTATGGATCTAATTACTTCATCGGAAGGAAGGTCAACCAAATTAGCCCGTATAACCTTCACAAACATATAGTAGGTTACTCCAAGTTACTCGTAAGAATTGCTTGCTACCCACGCAAGCGATATTTCTGTCAGGTTCCTGTCACCTTCATAAAGACAACATCACTAACATCCTTGTAATATCACCGTAAGCAACATTCAAGGTCACGGGCTACCTACAGTTGGAATTTGGACGTGTCTTGGCGCCACTCGGCCGGCGGGAGGCGACTCGCCGACGCCTTCAGAGTTACCATGTGAGAAAAGTTTCCCCCAAGAGGGTGGTTACGATCTTTTGATTTATAAATGTGTCGATAGCTAGCTCAAAATGTTAACTACAAGATGAGCACAAGTTAAATTGTGATAAGAAAAAAAATCCTAGGTGAAATATACTTCACAGTTTATATTATGAACAGGTAGGTATGGAATTATAACTTTAATTTGTTGGCAATCATGCAATTTACTATGCGATCCTAATAACATTAGGATTGGATTTGAATTTCGCTGCCAACTTCACTCACTACCAGTAAATTATTTGCTACAGATACTGAAGATTATTTTCTAAATATTTATTTTAAATCCAAATTTATTTGCTATATATTTTTTTCAATATCGTTATTTGGAACTCATAGTGTGCAAAACCCCGGTTGGTGTCTATATTAAGAAACACGTCATTACGGAGTTATATCAGAGGCGTGAAAATATATCAGAATTATTAATAGATTAGAAGATAGCTTCGAGTCTGTCTTGTGGCATGACTAAAGTTTTTTTTTAAACTGTATTTTCTTAGGGGTTTTGATCACTAATAAACATGCCAGCCCCGTAACGGACAATACAAACATAAAAGACAGACACATAAATTATAAACACAAAAACGGAACAATTACTTCAAAAGACACTTATAGAATTTTGGCAGCTTCCCTAAAAGGTTCCTACATAATAGAGTTATTATAAAATCCTACATAAAATTTACTAAAATTTAACCTCGTAATAAGTACCTACATAAACTTTGCCTAATAGTTTCGGTTCGGGCATGCTCTATGACAAAAGTTAAAGCCCATTTCTTTTAGCTTTTATTCAAGTTTGCAATAATCTAGAGTCCGCGTAGAGTTCGTAAAAACCGTCGTCGAATCCAAAACGTTCCGATGTCGCCCGCAAAGAACAGTATGTAAATATTCACTGTGCACTATTTACATGAATTTATAAGTAAGTAGCTAATTAGGATAATATTTCGAAATAACAAAAACACATGAACCCCGAATTTATAAGTGCCGCGGACAGAGACGTTCTTTTTCGACCGGTGGTGCGGGCAATGGGCATAAATGGCATTCAGCTACCAACAATCAAAAAAATGTCGTATGCTAAATATATGATATCTCAAATATTCGCACAGTATATGACAATAACTATAAACTAATTTCATGCTCGTTGTAGCCATCGTTGCTGTAATTGTGTGAACTTCGGTATATTCACAAAACCTTGGTTGACGTCAAGAACTTGATTGGCATCGGACAAAACATAAATCTATTGTTTTGTTAGGCACTTTGTAAAATATTGTTTAGTTATATATAGGTATAATAAACTTAATTCCGTTATTTTATAAAACCGCATAATAAGAAAAATCCTAATTTATCATAAATCGTAATCTGATTTACAAATATCCGAAATTACAAAAGTCTATCGATCATGATTTTCAATACAATACCTACACCGGGCAATAAAAAACCGACTCAATTATAATTCTATCAATCAAACAATCGGTATAACTTAAATGGCAATAAAATATTTCGGAATATTCGGGTGTTCCCGTTAAGAACATCAAGGGACGTCACACGATCGTAATGTCGAACTGTGTGATCTATATTTGATTACGTGTCTTTGAGTATAAATGGGATTGAGACACAAGAGCCCTAATGTATTTAACGCCTGCCATTTCTCATAAAAAGATACATGTTGTAGTATAAAGAGGTAAAAAAACTAACGTTCAAGAGAACGGGCTGGAGCCAACTATAGGTACAAATCGGCGTTACTCTTAAATGATGATAATTTCCGATGCTATCTTTATAAGAACAATAATTTTAGCAGTGATGTTATGGAGCTCCGCAACGGTAACCGAAACGATTGGTTATATCCGAAATAAAAATCTATCCGTAACCGAAACCAAAACTATTGAATATCCGAAATAAAAATCTATCTATCCGTACCGTAACCGTAACTATTGGATATCCGAAGTAAAATCTATCCTTATCCGCGTAACCTAAACTATTGGATATCCGACATAAAATCTATAGGTACTTATCAGCGTAACCAAAACTATTGGGTATCCGAAATAAAAATCTGTCAAGTAACCGCAGCCGAATCCGATATAAAAGTTTCGAACAATATCAGGAGCGGAGTTGTGTTATATGTACGAGGGGCGGCTGAAAAGTAATCTACCTAACAATGAAACAAAAGACTGTCGTGGCTAATTTATTTTTATTTTTCTATATAGTCCCCTGCTAGTAAAATGCATTTATTAAATTTTTCAAATATTGAATTTAAACCATTAAAAAAAAAAAAACTTTCGGTTTGTCGTCAAAAAAGTCAGTAACCGCAGCCTTCATTTCGTCATCGGTCATAAACCTTCGTCCCCTGAGGTCTTTCTTGAGAAGTCTAAACAGAAAATAGTCACAGGGGGCTAAATCTGGACTATAAGGGGGGTGGTCAATGGTTTCGAAGCCATTGTCTTTAATTGCTAGCTTCGTTGTGCGGGCGGTATGCACTGGTGCGTTATCGTGCAAAATCAGAATTCCTTTGCTTAGTTTACCTCCCCGTTTTTCTTTTATTGTCTCTCTTAGTTGATATAGTAAGTTTGAGTAATAATCAGCATTCATTGTAGTTTTCTTCGGTAAATAATCTATGAGCAAAATCCCTTCTGTGTCCCAAAAGATTGTAGCCATAAGTTTACCTGCCGATGGACAGACCTTGAATTTCCGAGGCGGCTTCTCGTACTTAAATTTCCACTGTAACGACTCTTGCTTACTTTCCGGGTCCCATTGTCGAATCCAAGTCTCATCACATGTTACAATTCTAGAAATTATTTCTTCCTCTTTCATTTTTCTCAAACATTTGACGCGCCTCTCCATGTCAAATGCAGTCAACATTCTGGGGACTCAACGTGCACTAACCTTGGACATGTTCAAATGCTCATGAATTATTTCATTGACTCGCTCTTTACTGACGCCCACATCTCTAGCTATCTCCCACTGCTTCACTCGTCGGTCCTCTAATATAATTTTTTTCATCGGTGACGGCCGAAACTGGTCTTCCGCTACGAGGATCATCATCCAGGCTCTCACGACCTAACTTAAACTGCTTTGACCAAAACTTTATAACAAATTCGGAAGAACACGAACTGCCAAACACACGTAACATACGCTGTCTGATCTCCGAAGGCGTATTCCCTTCTTTAGTCAAAAACTTAATCACCGCACACTGCTCGATTTTATCCATTTTCACTTTTTCTACCGACATGTTTGAAACAATTGTAGGAGACAAATAAACGTGATGCAATAAACAAATGAATGTAATACATTTTGAAAATAGAATAACAAACCAATATAAATTCATATCAGCCAGCATTATTTTTGTATATATTTCTGACCAAGGAGATTACTTATCAGCCTCGTAAGTCATGAGCTTACAAAGAAATTTCAGCAAACCTTACTTTATATACAATAGGTATGGCTTTTAAGGGCATAAGCAAAATAACACGTATTACATAGTTAATATCGGCTTATAGACAGAAGGGAGGGAGGGAGATTTCCCTTCGTTCACCAATTTCAGCTCTATTTCATTCAAGGCTATATTATGATTCATACACTGCCTATATGGCTCTCCTTTTGATCAATGGCTTCGCAGACGTAAAGAAGGGTCACCCTATATTTTTATTTGCCTACATAATGCAATTTTTTTAACCGACTTAAAAAAAGGAGGAAGGTTCATAATTCGTCGGGATGTTTTTTTTACGTATGTTCCCCGATTACTCGAAGACGGCTGCACCGATTTTTTTTTTGTTTGAAAGGGTATTCTTTAAATAACACGATTAAGATCGAATAAGTTTAGTAATAAAGCCTATAGGTGTAATTACGGGCACAAGAGGCATTTCATCTTAGCTCTCTAGGTTGGCAACGTATCTGCAAACCCTCCGGGGTTGTGGGTGTTTATGGGCAGTGGTGATCACTTACCATCAGGTGACCCACTTGCCCGTTTGCCTTCCTCGTCGTGTAAAATAAAAACTAATCAAGACAAGTCGATCATGTATTAGTTAAAAATGAACCCAAACTTGAAAATTAATCAACTGATACAAATCTGCGAGTAATTCAATGTTTCAAAATGGGAATGGGATATTTTTAGCCCTCAACTTGTAACGATTGGTTTATTAGTGCTTAAACTAGAATTGTCCGCTTGTAAAGTAGCATTTCAAAAACCCTGTTTGTAAATAAGAGCAACTTTTTTTATTAACCGACTTTAAAAAAGAAGGAGGTTCTATGTTCCACTTTATGTCTTTTTTAGGGTTCCGTAACTCAAAAGGAAAAAACAGAACCCTTTCTGCTATTTCCATACAAATCGCCGAAATCCGAAAGCCTAAAGAGTACTTCCAGTTGTCCTAGGAACTTGAAATTTGGTATGAAGGTAGCTCTTATAGCACAACCACTCAAAAAATTCTCGAACTCTTAAATTTATATGTACGAGGGCTGTTTGATAAGTACCCGTTTTCTAAATATATTAATATTGCTGGCCGCAAATAAGTATACCACCTTTTTAAGCCATTTTTCAGAGGCGGGAAAATTAAAAAAAAAAAAATGGCATTCTTTTGTTTTTTTTTCTCATTTGACAACGATTCAGTGAAGGCGTGAACTTAAAATTGTTAAAATGGAGAAAGAACAGTATCGGTCTGTAATTAGATTCTTATTTTTGGAAGGAAAAACATGTGATGAAATAAAAGTAAGAATGCAAGCAGTTTACCATGAATGTGCTCCTTCAATGACAACCGTCAGATATTGGTATAACGAGTATAAGCGGGGGAGAACAACCGTCTTTGATGAGGATCGCCCAGGCCGGCCAGTTGAGGTGACTACAGACGATATGGTTAAGAAAATTGAAAATATCGTTTTAGCCGACCGCCAAATTAAACTTCGAGAAATCGTTGATGCTGTAAACGTTTCGATCGAGAGGGTACAACACATATTAGAAGAAAAATTGGGTATGAAGAAAGTATCGGCGAGGTGGGTGCCGCGTTTACTCACGGAGGAGCAAAAACGGAACCGACTGACTACTTCGGAGCAGTGTTTGGCCGTGTTCAAACGTAACCCGAAGGAGTTTCTGCGTCGTTTCGTGACCGTGGACGAAACGTGGGTCCACCACTACACCCCGGAAATGAAAGAGCAGTCGAAGCAGAGGATTTTACCGGGTGAACCTGCTCCAAAGAAAGCAAAAACCGTCCCATCGGCTGGAAAGGTCATGGCGACCGTTTTTTGGGATTCGCAGGGTATTATACATATTGACTATTTAGAAAAGGGAAAAACAATAAATGTGTGCAAGCACAAACGACCCCATTTAAAAAAGAAAAAAGTACTGTTTCATCACGACAACGCCCCGGCTCATTCGTCCAGAGTTGTGACGGCTAAATTAGCACAGTTACGTTACGAATTATTGTCTCACCCCCCGTATTCTCCAGATTTGGCCCCATGCGATTTCTTTTTGTTTCCCAACCTAAAAAAATGGCTCGGTGGCAAGCGATTTGGATCAAATGACGAAGTCATTGCCGCCACAGAGGCCTATTTTAATGACTTTCCAAAATCATACTTTTTGGATGGTTTATTGAAGCTTGAGATAGGTGGAACAAATGTATAGAGTTAAAAGATGACTACGTAGAAAAATAAATGCATATATACAAAAAAAAAATTTTTTTTCCATAAACGGGTACTTATCAAACAGCCCTCGTACATGTACAGATAAATTTATTTGTTTATTTATTGAAAATTACATTTTACATGGCATTACAGTTTACACCAATGCACCATGACAGACAAAATATTACTTAAACTTAAACTACACTTATTCTAATCAACAAACTCGGTAATTATTCACATTGGATGTATAGACAAATACATACTTATATACATATTAAACACCCAAGACCCGAGAACAAACATTCGTATTCATCATACAAACATCTGCCCCGACCGGGAGTCGAACCCGTGACCTCAAGCTTCATAGTCAGGGTCTCTAACCACTAGGCTATCCGGTCGTCGAATTTTGTAAGAAGTTTCTCGATTTCGATACGACAACGTTACGTTACGCAGGATTCGAATGTTCGTACTCGGGCCTCTGTGCTTGCTTGTATTTCGGTCGCTCCCAATGCCCTTGAGAGTGAGACCTCGAACAGAAGATTAGTGGCCATCGCGTGCTGGGAGTGGTTAGTGGTTATATTCTTTTTGTGATAATTTGGCAAGCCAGTTACATTATTAAGGGGCTCCCCTAAGCCAGGCGCTTGAATAGACTGCATTATTCAACTTTTTAGAGCCACACTGTACACTATTTAAAACATAAAAAAATATTTAAAAATAGGTACTAAAAAGTATTGAATAATCTTAACTAGAATTTCAACATTTCTTAACATTCTTTTTTGTATTTAATACTTATGATATCTGCACCACGAGTAAGTCGTAAATATTCAAGTCGCAATTTATTTTCTGTCACTACATCATAAGCATCATTTATTTTGACTTGTGACATACGCTAATGTATAGAGAATTTAATAGTCTAGGAGTTCCGCGTTTCATATTATTATGATACATTTTTTATAAAATTTAAATAAGTAATTTATGTATTCGGTGCGAATTGTGAAAGATTTTTTTTGCGAATAGACGCGTTAAGTATTTGTAATAATATCACCGTGTAACATCAAATGAAGTTATACCTGACTTACATTATCATGATACTCGGGACTTAATCGCGTAAAAAAAGTATTTAAATTTAAATACCTCGCCGTTTCGGACGCGACGTTGCGTCCATGGTCTCTAAGGGACTGAAGAGGCGGGTATCAACATCTTCTAGCTGCACGGGTTTCTCTATGTGTGAAAATGGCGAAAGTTTAAATCAATACAGACCTGGTTTAGTATTAGAGAAGTGAGGATGTGACAATAGAAGATGTCACGCTTCAAATTTAAATGCTCCTCTGAAATTGTTCAGGCCTTGGGAGAGAGGGGGAATGATCTCTCCGAAAGCGCTGGTAGTATCCAAAAAATTACGTGTAAGAAGGAATGTAAACGTCCACTTACTGAATAAAAAATTGAGATGGATTTGACAGATATTTATAATCATTTTAGCTTTGATTCCGAAAAAACCGCTCCGCTATACCAGACCGGATGGATGATATCAGTTCGTCTGCTTTAGGTCACTTTGCTGGTATTTTTAATATTCCTAATGGAATGAGGCGAGCGGTAAGATATTTAATATTACTAGCGTTAGGTGTGGGAGATATTTTTATGTGGGGCTCAAAGACTTATTTATGCAAGATGGAGATATTAAGAAGATTTTTCGTTGTTAGTATTAGTTCGTATCTAGAGGTCTCGAGTTGCATCTTATCTGGTGAAGCTTAGTTCAGTAGTTTGTAAGGAGTGTAACCGTGTAACAGTGTAAACCATTAGGAACTAGCTGTTGCCCGCGACTTCGTGCGCGTAGATTACGGTTTTCGCTATCCCGAGGGAACTATACAATTTTCCCGACTAAAAAGTAGCCTATGTTATTCCTCAATATTCAAACTATCTTCTTACCAAATTTTATCTAGATTGGTGTAGCGGTTTTCCCATGAGGTAACAAACAGACAGACAGAGAGACAGAGTTACTTTTGCATTTATAATATTAGTTAGGAAGTCAGGATAAGATAAAAGATAAGTTACGTCATAACGATGTTCCTGTCACTCTACATTTACAGTACTTGTGGTGGTGGATTTGTGGTGTTCATCATATCCAGCCTATTTGCGTCCCGCTGCTGAACACAGGCTTCGTCTCAGCATGAGAGAGCTTGAGCTATAGTTCTCACGCGGGCCCAATGAGGATTGGAAACTTACAACACACCATTGAATTCTCTCTCTCCGATAAACAGTTAAGGCCGTCTGAGGCCAACTGCTAATGTCCGTTAAAAAAACCGGCCAAGTGCGAGTCGGACTCGCGCACGAGGGTTCCGTAGAAAGATTTTAACGCTTTTCCCCAGTGTTTTAAGAAGTCCAGTGTTAGCAGAGCCCTGCTCCTTAGCAAAATGTACGCATAGTGGGGTCAAGTTATATTGGTCTGTGAAATCTACAGACAGACATAAAAATTTAAGATTTTGAGACTTTTTCGAGTGGTTGTGCTATAAGAGCTACCTTCATACCAAATTTCAAGTTTCTAGGACAACTGAAAGTACCCTGTAGGTTTTTGGATTTCGGCAATTTGTATGGAAATGGCCTTTTTAATTAATTTATTTATTTATTTATTTATTTATTTACTAAAATAATTACACAGCATTACAGACAAGCCAAGGCACTGTGAAAATTCATACAATTAAAACAATTAATGACTGTATCTTTTGATTGCGTTGACTTAGAAGGTTGATTTTTTCACAGCTTCAAGGGACCGCAGGCTTGAGTATTCGATATTAATGTCTACCTAAACGCGTTCCAGAGAAAAAGGGTCTTGACAGACAGACAGACAGACAGACAGACAGACAGACGGACAACAAAGTGATCCTATAAGGGTTCCGTTTTTTCCTTTTGAGATACGGAACCCTACAAAATACCACTGAATTGCTTCGTAGGAGTGTGCAGGTTTCCTGATTATGTTTCTCTTCACCAAAAACCTCAGAGATGTAAGGGGTTGTGGTGTTCAATAAAATATTCAGTAATTTTCATATTTATTTTATTTTTTCTGAAAGAGGCATATGAGCAAGCTGATCACCTGAGGGTCGAGCACGGCTTTACGAATGCTGCGTAACGTTACGGTTATCGTATCGAGATCGAGAAACCTTATACTAAATTTAAGTTCCAAATACGCTCACGGGCGGGCGCTGTTCCAAACGTCATACAAAATCGACAACGTTTACTATTCGATTTTACGTGACGCAGCATTCGTAAAGTCGTGCTCGACCCTCGGATGGTAAGCGGTCACCGCCACCCATGAAAACTAGCAACTCCAAGAGAGTTTTTTTTTTAGATAAGCAAAAGTCAAACTTTGTTTACATAAGTAGGCAGTAGGCACCTAATATTCGTAGGTAGTTTTAAATTCTCCTTGGTGTTTACTTTGGCTACAAACGTCGTTGGAAAGCATAGTTGAGTAGTAGATATTTTAAGGACTGTTTTCTTCTTATTTTTCAGGTACAGGATGGTACTGCCAAAGCTAAAAAAATGTTGCTGGTACATGTCACTCCGGAACGGATGCCTTTTACTGGCAATTTTATCCTCTGTAAGTTTTTTTACAAAAGTGTCCAGCGCAGGCCTAATACTACGAAGTGCAAAATTCCAACTTCGTATCGTGCCGTCCCGCTCAAGCTAATGTTATTTAATACGAGAGTGAGCGGGACGATACGATACGAACTTCGATTTTCGAATTTCGTAGTAGTCCCCGATTTACAGTCAGCAGCAGATGTAGCTAAGCATCCCAAGCGGTCACAATGACCCTATACATCTCCTGCTCAATTAAAACGTGCCAGTAAAGTAGTGTTCTGGTTTTGCTGTTCTAATAATTACTTTTTACACTTGTTTCTAAAATGCGGTTTTTTTTTCTCTCTTAATCTTTTAATGACAGAGTGAGGTTTCTTTGTGTGATTTGTCTGTGGTTACGTATTGTAAGAGCTAATGTAACTTGTTTTTAGAAAAAATGACTTTGTGCCAAGTTTCTTGCGGCGCATTCTTCTTGGCAATCATGGTCTTTCCGAAAGCGCTGGTAGACTAAAAAAAATGACGTGTAAAAGAGCATTCAACTGCCTATTTGCTGAATAAAATTTTGAATTTTGAATTAAGCACGGCTCTATTGTTATGGACATAAGAGCTTGTGTAGATCATTGTGACCGCTTCGGTTGCTTAGCTACTTCTGCTGTTGACTGTATGATGAATATGAATATTTGTTCTCGAGCCTTGGATGCTTATTACGTATGTATGTACGTACTAGCTGTTGCCCGCGTCTTCGTCTACGTAGATTTCGGCTATCGCTATCTCGCGGGAACTATAATTTTCCCGAATAAAAAATAACCCTCATTAGTGTCAAGTGTCTCTCGATCTATTCCATAAATATTATTAAATTATTTACTATTTATTCCATGAGTATTTTGTAAAATGATCCACTGTAGAGTCAGCAGCAATAGTTGCTAAGCAACCGAAGCACTCACAATGATCTGCGCAAGCTCTTATGTCTAACAATAGAGCCGTGCTTAGATCATTGCGAGTGCTTCGGTTGCTTAGCAACTATTGCTGTTGACTGTGCTGTTTCTTCTCCTACTCCAGCTCCTCTGCGTGGCGGACATCGTCGCAGGCGCATGGAATCTGCCCGACTACGAGATGCCGGAAGACAACTTCATCGGCATGAGCATGGTCATGTTCTCAACGCTGTCGCTAATCAGCAACGTCATTATACTGCTAGGCATATTGCTGGTGAGTTGCTAGATCTGGCACACGAAAACGCATTGATGTTGGTGAAAAGCACGAATATACCAGTACGTGTTATACACTCAAGAGCAAAAAAAAAACGGGTGACCTAGTATGTAATTTTTCGTACAAAGTGACCCGTTTTTTTTGCTCTTGGGTATAATGTATTATTATGTTTTTCGATGTCGTTTAATATTAGACATCTAGAAACATAACCTCGCATATTTCTATTTACCCCATTCAGAAACGTAGTCTTTATTCATCGCAAATTCAAACAAATTGCTACTGAGTCAGTACAATGGACAGACAGTCATTTAGGTCGTTCAAAATTAACAAATTACACTCATTACTGCTTTTGCGAGACTTTTAAATAACTATTTAACAAATCGCTTTGGTATTTTACTTTTTAAACTCTATTAACTCTTTGACATATGTCTAACACAAAACATATTGGAATTCCAATCTTCATACAAATTGTGTCTGAAGCGAATACAGTGTATTTTTTTGCTTGTTTTAATTGAACATCATGTTAAACAATTGTGTCTGACATACTGGCTGGACTATGTATATTGTTAAGAAGCATAGTAACTGTTGTTGTTAAAAGTTAAAATCTTTTCAAAATAACGGTTTTTAACTCGCTTCTGCCACGACCGACAGTTACGTTCAAAGAGTTGTTATGTTAAAAGAGTTCAGCGGAACGCCAATGTGTACCGTGTATGAGTGTGTTTGTGTGTGTGTGTGTGTGTGTGTGTGTGTGTGTGTGTGTGTGTGTGTGTGTGTGTGTGTGTGTGTGTGTGTGTGTGTGTCGCGTTTGCGTTTGCGTCGCTGCATGAGTCGCGTGGGCAATGACCCTAATTTGCGCGACCACGCCAATTATTTGCAATTAACGACGTCAACACAATACTTACTTAAAACCAAACTTACTTTTCGCTCTTCCTTCATCATCTGTACGGCTAAGGAGTGAAATTCCCTGCCTGCGTCTCATCATCATCATCATCATCAGCTCACAGCAGTCCACTGCTGGACATAGGCCTCTTCCATGGCGCGCCACAACACTCTGTCTTCGGCCCCTCGCATCCATCCGCCGCCAACAACCCTCTTGAGGTCGTCCGCCCATCGTGCCTCAGGACGCCCCACATTACGTTTCCCCGTTCGTGGTCTCCATCTGCCTGCGTCTGTGTTCCCTGAACACTATAACTTGGCCGTTTTCAAGTCTAGGGTGAATGGGCATTTGCTAGGCAAGCGTGCTCCATCGTAGACCACATCTTCGCTTACCATCAGGCGTGATTGTGGTCAAACGCAAGCCTATAGCATATTCAAAAAAGGCATTATCTTCTTCCAGAAACGCCCTGGCTACCTTCAGTTGTCCCTTCTCTTCAACTCGGTGTTCATCCTGTGCATATTTCTGGTCGCCGTGGTGACCTGTCTCTTCAGTCCTCAGTTCGGGCCGTGGCTGAAGGAGCCGGCTAACATTGTGCTCGTCGTGCTTGGACTCAACGCTGGAGCGCGTAAGTTTTCTAACTAATTAATCTGTTAATTAACTGAGTTCCGCCACTTAGTACGACTATAGGTACTTCGTTTTTAGGTTTCCGCACCTCAAAAGGAAAAATGGAACCCTTATAGGATCACTTTGTTGTCCGTCTGTCTGTCTGTCTGTCTGTCAAGACCCGTTTTCTCTGAAAAGCGTGAAGGTATGCCCTGAGGTATGAAATTAATATCAAATACAAGCCTGCAGTCCCTTGAGGCTGTGAAAAAATCGAACTTCTAAGTCAACGCGATCAAAAGATACAGTCATTAAAAAAGTAGTTTCATTACAAATTGCCGTACCCTGAAAACCTATACTTCCAGTAGTCCTAGGAACCTGAAATTTGGTATGGAAGATAGCTCTAATAGCACAACTACTCAGAAATTTTCATGTCTGTCTGTTGATTTCTCAAACCAATATAAGAAGACCCCACACTGCGTACATTTTGCTTAGGAGCAGGGCTCTGCATGCTTTGGACGCTTTTGGACGAAACCTCGTACATAAAAATCCCGCTTTTCCCCAGTGTTTGATGTTGTCCAGCGTTAGCAAAATGTACGGGTATGTGAGGGTTCTCGGTGCGCGAGTCCGACTCGCACTTAGCCGGTTTTCCTTAGGAAAAAAGGTAAACGAGCAAGTGTATTATAATAAGTGCGCGGCGTGCGGTTATGATTTCTGGTGTGTTCTGTATTCTGAGCTTACAACATCAAAACTTATGATCTTTGTTTCATTCCAGTGTACTCCATATACTATATGATGGTCGTGAACAGTACCTATCGCCAGATGAAGCTATCAAGCGAAAGCGTCATCCCAGTATGAAACTAGATTAAGGCTAAGAATAAGATATACACCAAAGCCACAGCGACAGGGCTTTGTCCATTACACTATTTCTAAAACCACTACCACTTCAATGGAAACGCACTATGTTCACAGCAGCAGTCTCAACGCTGATTGGTAGCGAAGGGTTCCGCTGCCGAGTTACCTCCATTGTCCAGAGCGCCTAGTGTAATTGCCGACCAGTGGGTCAAGCACGACTTGTCGAATCCTGCGTAACGTTACGGTTATCGTATCGAGATCGAGAAAGCTCATACAAAATTTTAGTTCCAAATACGCTCACGGGTGGGCGCTGTTCCAAATGTCATACAAACTCGACAACGTTTACTATTCGATTTTACGTGACGCAGCATTCGTAAAGTCGTGCTCGACCCTCAGGCCAAGAAATACGTCTCGATCGCGTTCGCGTTTAACAATTCTCATACTATTTGACACTTTAACGCAAACGCGATCGAGACGTATTTTGTGCTTTTTGATTACATTAAGGGCACAGAGCGTTTAGTGTAGTCTACGGCCTGAAATACGTCTCGATCGCTTTTACGTTACGGCTGTCAAAAAGTATGAGAATTGTTTGTTGTCGATACGTGCCACTAGTGGCGCTGATAATGTGTCCATAGTAATTCAGACGTAAACGCGAACGCGATCGAGACGTTTTTTTGAGCGTTGATTACACTAGCCCGCTCAGAGGTCTAGTGTAATCGATTGCCAAAAAATACGTATCGAACGCGTCCGCGTTATAGTGTCAAATAATATGAGATTTGCTTGTTGTCGATACGCGCCGCTAGAAGCGTTGCGGATTTGCCTATTGTGATACGAACGCAGTCACCTCTCTACATCACTAGTCTCGTTAATTAAACCAAGGAGGATAGTATACGGAGTGTCAAAGCCCATACTTCGAATCGTTCCCCGCAGTCATGTTAAAATTCAGGCAATTTCTAGATGGCGCCAAGGTCGTAGCCAGCGGGTCAAATAATAAACAAAACAGCGGTACGAATGTGTCACTCAAGCAAGGCAGATGGCGCTGAATGTAAACAAGAACGATTCAAAGTATGGGCTTTGTCAATCCGTTTACTTTCCATGATCCTTGATTAAACATAATAACAGAGCAATAAAAGCGAAAATAATAAGAGTACTAAGCTTATTGTTTATTTAAAGAATGTAATTTTTTTACAATTTAAAATAGAGCACCTCAATCAATCTCAATGATTTAAAATTAATTTTTAAGCTTTAAGTTAATTTTCAAAAGAAACTAAGTATGACATTCTGTGTCACTAAAGTGGAGTTGATTTCATAAAAATTAAACATTATTAAAGGTAATTGACTTGTCTGAATGCAGCGGTAAATAAACTTGTAGGTAAATTAAATTTTAATACCTACATAGAGATTTGTTAAAGATGGACCTGGGGGGTACCACGCGTGCCATTTTGTGGCTTGTCGCCCAGTGCGTCCTTTACTGATTCCGTCACTATGAAAGGGACGCACTGCGCGACAAACGACAAAATGGCGCGCCGTGCTACATGTGCTGGCGCTCTCTCGATTATTCAAAACGGGACAAAACGGCTTATACCTAATTAATTAGTAGTAAAAATTAAACTTAGTGTCAATAAAATATAAAAACGCTTATTTATGTACTTGTTATACTGAAACGTTATTTATTAACTATACAACTAAGAAATAAATGCATTGTTTTTCAAATAACGTCTTTGTATTGTTATCCTAACTGTTGTCATCTCACTTATTACTTAACAGGGATTGGACGGAGTAGCGGTACTGCTTGCAATAATGTGGACATGACTCCAAAAATAATTAATTAATTATTCAATGTTAAGTAATAATAAATATTGACTGCTGGTTTTATTACCTAGTATTTTATTTCGGTAATTATTTTGAAAACATGAGTAAATTATTATCTCCATGAATTCAATTGTTATTAAGAAATTAATTAATTGAATAATTAATTAATTCAATTGTTATTAAGAAATAAATTAATTGAATAGTTAATTAATTAATTTCTTAATAACAATTGAATTATTTTGAATTATTTTGAAAACATGAGTAAATTGTTATCTCCATGAATTCAATTGTTATTAAGAAATAAATTAATTGAATAGTTAATTAATTAATTTCTTAATAACAATTGAATTCATGGAGATAACAATTTACTCATGTTTTCAAAATAATTACCGTAATAGAATACTAGGTAATAAAACCAGCAGTCAATACTTTTTAAAGAAAAAGCAAAACAGCGGAGGTTTAACATTATTTGGAGGAGGAGGTTTTATTGTGTGTATTATTATTATTATTATAGTGTATTTTAACTAGAAAACTATCTTCACGTTTAAAAACAAGATCAACGCCAGCGACCACAACTGCAAATTATTAATATATTATAACGGTACCTAATTATTTTGAAAGCATGTGTAAATTATTATATCCAGGAATTCAAATCAAATTTTAAGAAACGAATTAATTGATTGATTAATTGGTTAATTATGGAGTCATATCCATATTATTGCAAGCAATGACCCTACTTCGTCCGATCTCTGCTTATTACATACCGTATTTTGTGAGATATAAACTACACTAACTAGTAAATATTATAATAATACACAGGGTTCAGTTAATATTCTAGCACAAGTACAAATACGATCTCGCTAATAAGAAGAGCTCTGATGGCGTCCGTACACCGCAAGAAGCCTGGATAAGAAGACCAAGCCTGAAGCCCGAGTACGAATATTGGAATCCTGCTTAACGTAATCGTTAATCGTATCACCATCGCGAAATTTCGTATTAAATTCTAGTACCAAATACGGTTACGGGGGCGCTGTCCAAGCGTCATACAAATATTCTCGATAACTCTCCACTCGATTACCTAAGTTACGTAGCATTCGAATACCGTGTTTGGACCTAACGTTTATCCACAGCATAAAGCATCCGTCCCTCTCGCACTTGTATATTTGTTAGAAAGTTACGGATAAACTTTTACCGTGCTAGAGGGTCTGGGGATCGATTTTTTAATCTTACTTGGTGAATAAATTCACATCCATGACATTGATATCACTATTTGCCAAAAGCCTTATTTTTTAATATCATACCCGTCTACTAACATGCAGCTAATTTTATTTGCGTTTCGGTCGTAGTTAAGCATATCAATATGGTGGATTGAGGTTAGCTGTCACTGCCAGTGGTCAAGAAGTCAATCAGTGATCTCGTTTACGAGTGGGTCGAGGCATTCGTATTTCATATCTTAATCATGAGAATTGTAGTCACCGGTGAGATTAATAAATACGAACTTTTTAGAAATCAGTGAATTTGAGTCACCAGGTGAGATTCAAAAATCGACCCCCTGGTTGGTAAAAGGTTTTGAACCGTTGCTTGAGTCCTGCTGCCGTGATCTCTTACTCTATGAAGTTTCGACGTCGAAGTCTTCGTCCAGGATGAGTTGTTCTGTGTCACCGATGGTCCCCTCTCGCCATAGCTGGTCGTACGCGTTGTACACGGCCGTCAAGCAGTGGAGGTATATTACTGAAAGACGAAAATAGTAGTTTATGCAACTGCTACATAATGAGGGTCCTTAAAATACGAGTGTGTTTTTATGAAACGAGGTGAAGCTGAGTTTCATAATTAGATCACACGAGTGTTTAAGGCCCAATTATGTGGAGTTGCATACATTACTTTATCTACACACATATCGTAAGTACTCTAAGATGGGTTCAAAAGCCGAGGGCATAACAAACCTATAACGAATTTGGCTGTTTGTACTGTGCCGTACCTCAAAAGGAAAAACGGAATCCTTATTAGGATCACTTTGTTGTCCGTCTGTTTGTCTGTCTGTCTGTCTGTCTGTATGTCAAGGCCCTTTTTCTCTGGAACGCGTAAAGGTAGCATGCTGAAATTAATATAAAATACTCAAGCCTGCAGTCCCTTGAAGCTGTGAAAAAATCAAACTTCTAAGTCAACGCGATCAAAAGATACAGTCATTAAAAAAGTTGTTTCCGTTCAAATTGCCGTACCATGAAAACCTAAAGAGTACTTCCAGTTGCCCTAGAAACTTGAAATTTGGTATGAATCTTATAGTACAACCACTCAGAAAATTCTCAAAATCCTGAATTTTTACGTCTGTCTCTGTAGATTTCACAGACCAATATAAGATGACCCCACACTGCGTACATTTTGCTTAGGAGCAGGGCTCTGCTAACACTGGAGAACTTAAAACACTGGGGAAAAGCGTTAAAATCTTTGCACGGAACCCTCATGCGCGAGTCAGACTCGCACTTGTCCGGTTTTTTTTTATTTAGACATTTAGACAAATATTTCGCGATGACGTTTCGTATCGAAATTTTTTTTTAATTGAGACCTATTTCTAAATTGTATTCGTTTTTGAAGACGAAAATTGTCTATCGCAATGATGGTCATTACCTACGGTTTCTGAACGCATAACAGAGGATTTACGATATGTGTGTAGATAAAGAATTTTATGCGACGCGAAGGGCACCGAGTTGTACGTACGTTAGTTTTTCGATCCAGTTAGGAGGTTACTTACTAGAAACTAAGAAAGTGACCAAGGAGAGAGCCCACATCTTATGGAGCAGTTCCAGCAAGGCACTCAGGAGAAACAGGATAGCGACGAAGATCCCAATCATGAAGTAGAACAGCAGGCAGGAAGCTTTGTTCTGAAACGGAAAGAATGGAATTTTAAATAATTTAATGATACTATATCGCGAACTGTCGGTAGGCTTCCAACAAGATGGAGCGACGACCTGGTAAAGATCGCGGGATCGCGGTGGATGTGGAAAACATAAGACCAGTCTGAGTCCCTATGTCCAGGGACGCCTTTGTACTTTGGAGGACACTTTTTAGTACTTCGAAGGACAATTTCTCCGAATAGTATGCTATTTTAGACCACTCTCTAACATATATAAAAATCAATCAAATCGGAGCCGGACAGTCGGGTACCTTTCCTTGTGAGACAGATACACACTCCCACACATGTCAAACTTTGAACACCCCTCTTTTTGAGACGGGGTTAAAAACCTAGGTACCTTTCTTATTCCAAAGACGAGCATCACAGATGCCAGCAGCCACAGAACGCCGATCACCAGAATCACGCCAAGAGTTATGTCTATAACGGACTTGCTCAACTTTAAGTTGAGGATGTGGGGCCTCGTAATGTTGGTACTCGTACTATGCATAACTGATGCGGGCTTCACTTGTTGGTCCTCTAATGCAATGTAGGTGCATGCTGTAACTGTCATTACAGCCGAGAGCAACTGTAAACAAAAGAGACACTGTTGTACAATACAATACAAATATTCTTCATTGAACACCACAAAAACCACCATGAATGAAACTACCTTGGCCGAGAGATTATATCATCATCATCATCACCAGCCTTTTTTACGTCCCTCTGCTCGGCACAGGCCTCCTCTCAGAATGAGAGGGCTTGGGCTATAGTTCCCACGCGGGCCCAGTGCGGATTGGGAACTTCACATACTACGCAAGAGTATGCAGGTTTCATCACGATGTTTTCCTTCACCGAAAAGCTCATGATGAATTACAAATGTAATTCCGCACACAAATTACGAAAAAGTCAGAGGTGTTTGAACCCACAACACTCTGCTTGAGAGGCCTAAGTCAAACCACTAAATAGGCTATCACGGCTTTTTCACAAGAGATTATATTGGGCAGTGGTATAAACGAAAGTTCGGTTTATTAATTAATAAAGTTATATTTCTGTAAAAGTTTTATATAAACGAGAGGGGGCAAACAAGGGCGGGTCACCTGATGTAAAGCAATCACAGCCGCCCATGGACCCCACGATGGATGCAATACGAGGGGAATCACAGATGCGTTGCCAGCCCTTTAGGGAGAGTAGAGGTGTAGTGAAGTAAACGGATCAATCACGTATATAAGTCGAGTTTAGCCAGACATGTTTCGTACTAATTCCGATCCTTTCGAGTGATCGGTTTATTTCACTACGATTGAGTCTCACGGTAGTTTCATGTTGAGAGGTGTGTCTACTCTCTATTACAGTTATTTAAGACTAAAGTATGAAACGGTGCTATGACGCGACTCCATAGGCACTCCAAATTTATTTGCATTAACCACGAAAGAGAAGGACTTATACGTTAATAGGTATAATATAAGTAATTTATTGAATCAGGCGTTATTTTGCGGAGGTCCATATTTATGAACTAAAAACTTTGCTCACCCGCGACCACAAGTAAAAGATCGAACGACTGAGCAGTGCAACAGGTACAGCAGCCAGAAGGTTGTTGCTCGTTTAGCGCCACCCAGGGGACACGTGCAGGGAGTTTTGGTGGCAATTCCTGCGGATGTGAGCAACGATCGTCCACACCACGACCACAAGTGAAAAATAGTTAATCTGTGCGGCAAATGTATGTTTCTATGCTGCACCTCCGCCTCCACTGCTATACGAATCAACGCATGCCACACAGACCCAACTATCACCACCACCACTAAACTACACGCTACCGCGTTTCGGCATTCTCCACGAGGCCATTATCAAAGCTAAACACTACAACAACCGCTCACCATGCAGGTGCTGCATATAAACATAGATTTGCCGCACAGATTAACTATTTTTCACTTGTGGTCGCGGGTGAGCAAAGTTATTGTTTTTAGTTTATAATATAAGTGACCAGAGCGCTGGCAGCCATTTTAGGCAAAGAATTAGCCTCGCGATACAACGCGGCAACGCTGTTAGCCTACTGGGCACAATGAGCAGCGACGGTGATCTGGGGATTGTTTTTCGAATCTTGGTGACATATTTAATTCACTGATTTCTAAACAGTTCGTATTTTTGAATCTCACCGGTGACTAAAATTCTCATGCCTATAATATCAAATAGGTACGAATGCCCCCACCCACTCGTGAACGAGATCACTGAGTGACTTCTTGACCACTGGCAGTGACATCTAACCCCAATCTACTATGCGTCAGCGAACTGGAAGAGGTGTCCAATTCCAGATACTTTGGAAGCCAAATCTGTAGCGATAACACCCTCTCATCAGAGTTACCTGCCCGCATAGCCGGGCAGATATTTGTGAGATGAATACTAATGGCTGTTCAAATGTTTTTATCAGCAAGCAGGCAGTTGAATGCTCTTTTACACGATTTTTTTTCGACCAGCGCTTTCGGAAAGACCATGATTGCCAAGAAGAATGCGCCTCAAGAAACTTGGCACAAAGTATTTTTTCTAAAAACAAGTTACATTGGCTCTTACAATACTTAACCACTGATGAATGTTCTTGACTTCTTGAGTCTTGTATTTTAATATGTATGCCTACTATTTTAACCTTTATTACCCGACTGCCGAAGGAGGGTTATGTTTATCGAGCGTAGGTATGTACCTATAAAAGCTATAGCTATGTGTGACGGATATCAACATAAATAAATAAATATCATGGACAATTTGACACCAATTGACAAGTCCCAAACTAGGCAAAGCCTGTACTATGGGTACCAGACAACGGATAAACATACTTTTATAGATAAATACATACTTATATATATATTAAACATCCAAGACCCGAGAGCACACATTCGTATTCATCACACAAACATTTGCCCCGACCGGGTTTTGAACCCGGGACCTCAAGGTTCATAGTCAGGGTCTCTAACCACTAGGCTATTCGGTATAAATGAGGCATCATTAGATTCATCTCATTGTCAGTTGCGGGAGTGACCTTTTTTTTTTTTTAAACGGAGTGGAAACTCGTTACGAGTACCACCAGACCTAGGGAAAGACTGGTGGTTATGAGGGGCTCTCTTCGCCTCCTTCTCTCCGTAAAGGAGAGAAGCATACCCACTAAAACCACTCCGGTGTTGCCCTCCTACCGGGTTGCTAGGTACCGGGGGATCCCTAGGGATGCACCAGCGGTACCCTCCGGCCGCCCCAACCTTCTTGCCAGAACTAGTTGCGGGAGTGACCTTGGGTAGGTATATTTTTTCCTAGAATTGCAATCGGGTTTTTTCATTTTAATTTTAAATTGGTTAAGTTATACGCTAGAATACACGACATCATTTAGTGTTCGGGATCGATGTAGATTTGATGGGAAATTTGATAAAAATCACTGATAATTACAATAATGAATTTATTACTTTAAACTTGATAAACTAAGGTTAAATGATACTGCTGCCTTGATGACAGAACGCGGACTGCTCGCGAACTCGCCGCTTTATAATGCAATTAATAAGCCGATGAAGTGAATTTGATGAGTTAGCTTTAATGGACGTGCGTAGCTCGTACATTTAGATTATAGTGAAAAGGTCCCTAAGATCAGGATCCATACGATCTTTATCATATTACATGTTAAGTGGGTAAAGTGTTCGAGCTACAAGCTCTCAATGTAAAATATTTTTTTAGACAAACATATGCACGGTACTCCGACTCAACCTCGTATATGAATTTCGTCACAGTTTATATACAAGGTTGAGTCAGAGTACCGTCGATATTTTGCTGTTTTTTGTTCAGTGAATTTATTTGAGTTATTTATTGAAATGTTGTCCAGATGTTGAGCAATGTGTTTGGTTAGGGTTCCGTGTTTAGAGACAAAAGCGGTTATTACTTCCTTGTTAGAGTAGGTACCTACCTATTGTTGAAGATTGTTTGTAGGATAACCTTTTTTCCCTTTTTAGGGCCTGATGAGCGGAAGCACAGTACACGTTCTAGTAATGTTATACGAGACAGTTTTAAATGATTCGCGGGGATCGTAGACATAATTAACTTAATTAGACCTTAGGTAGGTAGGTACTATACATGTTCATCAAACCCACCGAGGCAATCGCGGTCAATAAATCCTGTATATTAATCTAATGTTAATACGAGACCACAAAAAACAGCGATTTCTCTTAAGTCTTGTAATATACCTACCTAAAGATGAAGAAAAGAAAAACGTTGGAAGAATGACGCGATTCTTCGTGAAATTTTGTGATCAGGTTCGATAATTTTAATACAAGTTTCTGTTGATTAGTTCTTTGGATTTTATTAGAGAAAAAAAAACGAGAAATGTTCAAAAATGACCCGATCTTAGTGAAAACTTGTGATCAAGGGGATTAATTTTTGAATCGGACTTGGGGACTAAATTCTCATCCATGACATTGGTATTTGCCAAAAGCCTTATTTTTGAATGTGTCTACTAACATGCAGCATAGCTAAGCATGTCAACGTAGTAGATTCAGGTTAACTGGCGCTGCCAGTGGTCAAGAAGTCACTCATTGATCTCGTTTACGAGTGGGTGAGGGCATTCGTATTTAATATCATGGCCATGAGAATTTTAGTCACCGGTGAGATTCAAAAATACAAACTTTTTAGAAATCACTGAATTTAGTCACTGGGTGAGATTCAAAAATCGACCCCCAGGTTTGATAAAATTCTTTTTTTTTTTTAAACTAAAATTGAGGTCGCGAGGTCTACGGGAGTTCACGGAGCCACTAGTGTTGCTGGTTAAGCTATAAGGCAATCACTTAGTAAGTATATTCAGCTTAGTTAAAGTATTTACAGTGTTATTGTTTTAAGGCCAAACCGACTTCTTAGAAATTTAATCGTAGCTGCTACACCAGCATTTTGTGTCCTATTTCATACTATGCGATCGGATGTAGTTATGTAACTTTATCCCTTATGTAAACAATATGGATCGAAAAAAATACACTAGAGGTAAAATTAATCGCCCACCATTTTTTTTAATTAATGTAAAAACTGTTATTAAAATAAAAAGAATACCTTTTGCAATAAGTAGTAAAAAAACAGGATTGGCGAATAATTGTGCCACTGAGTATAATAAGCTTTTGCTTAGGAGTGGTCTAATGAAAAATGATATCGAGGGGTGAAAGGCTATTTGTTTCAAGCGACATTTTGTGAACTTTACAGGAGAGCCGTTTAAAGTTTCAAATTTTCAAAAAAAAATCTTAAAAAAAAAGTGCTTGTCATATTCCAATGACGATAACTTCTCTAGTCATCAAAAAAATCCTGGGAAATTATGATTTATCATTTATTAATTAAATTACCAGAGGTTCTTAGATTCTTGTCGCTTCATACATAACTTCCTATATCGACTTTATTCCAGAGTAAGGAAAAATTATTGAAGCGCCAACGGTCTCATCAATCAACAGAAGGCAAAATGGTTTAAGTGGCTTTACAGTGCATATGTAGAGGAAAGCAATAAGATTTAACCGACGTTGATCAAGGATAATAAGGATATTCTATTTTGTTTTAACTGTCATTTGGTATAAATATGGACAGGCCAGTTGACTGAAGTAACGATCAGCTTTCATTATTAGCTGTTTGATGTCCCATACCTAAAGAATATTTTATAACGGTTGGTTGTTAATACAAAAAAAGACAAACATTTTGTAAGTTTAAAAGTAATAGAAACACTAATCTTATTATTTGAAGCAATTAAAGAACCAAATAAGCTTAATTAATCTTTTATTTAGGTTACTACACCGTTAATGATTACTACCTTAGGTGAAAGAAGTAGTATTATTCTTAAATTAATGAATGAATGTATTTAAAATAGCAAAAAGTGCCTTTCCTCGATATACTAGAAATCCTGGGAGGTTTGTCCACGGACGCGCTCCAAGGACATCCTTCGAGAAATTTGTAAGAAAAAGTAAGCTCCATAAAAAGTGCTAACAGTTGCAGGGTAGAGAATTCAACCGACCTGCTTTGAGGAATTTTGTACAAGACAAATTGCTTGAAGTGACATTATGCTGTATTATTAGTGGATGGCGAAATGTGTTAAGCGGCTTTGCAACATAAAATAACAGTGGGCGAAAGTGCTTGAACCGCCATACAATCGAAATTTTGTATTAGGAAAAATAGCTTAAGCTCCGATTCTCAATACTTGTGTATGCTTTAAGTAAAGTACTTTAAAAAAGAAACAGTTTTCATGTCGGATAATACATCATGTGTCAGAAATATACCCTAAAATTCTAATTTTTCAAGCGCCACAAAAGAGCTCAGATTTGCATGAAACCTAGCTCATCCGACGCAGAAAAATTTCTTGATTCCGAATATATATATATAACTCAGTATCGCCAAAAGTGTCGCTTAAAACAAATAACCTTTCACCCCTTCGATATACGAGGGCTGTTTGATAAGTACCCGTTTTCTAAATATACTAATATCACTGGCCGCAAATAAGTATACCACCTTTTTAAGCCATTTTTCAGAGGCGGGAAAATTAAAAAAAAAATGGCATTCTTTTGTTTTTATTCTCATTTGACAACGATTCAGTGAAGGCGTGAACTTAAAATTGTTAAAATGGAGAAAGAACAGTATCGGTCTGTAATTAGATTCTTATTTTTGGAAGGAAAAACATGTGATGAAATAAATGTAAGAATGCAAGCGGTTTACCATGAATGTGCTCCTTCTATGACAACCGTCAGATATTGGCATAACGAGTTTAAGCGGGGGAAAACAACCGTCTTTGATGAGGATCGCCTAGGCCGGCCAGTTGAGGTGACTACAGACGATATGGTTAAGAAAATTGAAAATATCGTTTTAGCCGACCGCCGAATTAACTTCGAGAAATCGTTGATGCTGTAAACGTTTCAATCGAGAGGGTACAACACATATTAGAAGAAAAATTGGGTATGAAGAAAGTATCGGCGAGGTGGGTGCCGCGTTTACTCACGGAGGAGCAAAAAAGGAACCGACTGACTACTTCGGAGCAGTGTTTGGCCGTGTTCAAACGTAACCCGAAGGAGTTTCTGCGTCGTTTCGTGACCGTGGACGAAACGTGGGTCCACCACTACACCCCGGAAATGAAAGAGCAGTCGAAGCAGTGGATTTTACCGGGTGAACCTGCTCCAAAGAAAGCAAAAACCGTCCCATCGGCTGGAAAGGTCATGGCGACCGTTTTTTGACAATCGCAGGGTATTATACATATTGACTATTTAGAAAAGGGAAAAACAATAACAGGGCAGTACTATGCCAATTTATTGGATGAATTTGACGCCGTGTTGAAGGACAAACGACCCCATTTAAAAAAAAAAGTACTGTTTCATCACGACAACGCCCCGGCTCTTTCGTCCAGAGTTGTGACGGCTAAATTAGCACAGTTACGCTACGAACTATTGTCTCACCCCCCGTATTCAATTTCTTATTGTTTCCCAACCTAAAAAAATGGGTCGGTGGCAAGCGGTTTAGATCAAATGGCGAAGTCATTGCCGCCACAGAGGCCTATTTTAATGACATTCCAAAATCATACTTTTTGGATGGTTTATTGAAGCTTGAGTATAGGTGGAACAAATGTATAGAGTTAAAAGGTGACTACGTAGAAAAATAAATGCATATATAAAAAAAAAAATTTTTTTTTCCATAAACGGGTACTTATCAAACAGCCAAGTACCAAGATTTTCTTTAATTAATTACTTAATAAATACTCGACTATACTTGATTAATCAGTTTTATTTTAATATGATTGAGTCTCACAGTGTTAAGTTCCATGTTAAAAATTAAATACATTATGCTCCACATAAACCGACATGTATATGTATATTTAATGTGTCTGATAAAGAAAGATCTTTAAGAGTGGTTGTAGTTGTACTGAAGTACTTTGATTGCAAAATTTCACTTTCGTATCATCCGCAAACTTATCATAACTCTTGATATTTTAACACTCGTATAATGCTTGTGTTAAAAAGCCGTGATAGCCTAGTGCTTTGACCTACGGCCTCTCAAGCAGAGGGTCGTGGGTTCAAACCCCGGCCCGCATCTCTGGGTTTTTCGGAACGTATGTGCGGAATTACATTTGTAATTTATAAGCTTTACGGTGAAGGAAAACATCGTGAGGAAACGTGCACACTCTTACGAAGCAATTCAATGGTGTGTGTGAAGTTCCCAATCCGCACTGGGCCCGCGTGGGAACTGTAGCCCAAGCCCTCTCAGTCTGAGAGGAAGCCTGAGAGAGGCGTAAGAGGAGCAATGACACGTAAAAAATTACACCTTTCTAGTACCAATAGTTTCTGAGCTAAAACAATGAAAATAATCGATTTATTGATTATTTTTGTTTTTATTTTTATGAAACATTCATAGAATGAAATTCAACATACAATGACAATGCAAAGAAAACTGGACTTGAACCAGCAATATTTTTATTTGGAAGATCTCTCCTCAAAAAAAGATCTTCCAAATAAAAATATGACACAAGGCATTGAAAAATTCGTTAGGTACACCAACGTTAAGTATAGCTTAATTGGTGGAGCGTGGTACGGATTACCGAGGTTGCTGGTTCAAGTCCAGCTGCTTAATGGATTTTTCTTTGCATTGTCATTGTATGTTGAGTTTCTGAGCTATGCTGCGGACAGACAGACAGACAGGTAGACGGACATGACGAAACTATACGAGTTCCTTTTTGTCATTTTGGCTTCGGAGCCCTAAAAAAAGGCTGGTGATGATGATGATGATATGCTTGTACTTATTCAAAGTACTGAAAAAATATTACTCTTATTTATAGCATTGGGTTTTCCCAGCGAAATAATAACATCCTGTGGCCAACATCTGCCAAAATCTTAATCGGTTTGTTTGGACTTCTCAATTCGCGCTCGGAGCAGCTTTAGAATAACATTATCATGATACTCGGGACTTATGCCCGTTTTCACCAACGACTCCTAAAATTTAAGGGATCCCTTAGCTCTTTTAGGGGACACCTAAGATCAATTTCCGTTTCACCAACGCTTAAGTAACACCTAACTGCTTAGGGGGTCCCGTAAGTTTAGGGGGTCGAATATTGACCCCCTAGCGCTAAGTGACAGTTCGCGCAATCGCAGATGCGTTTTAATTTTTATAGGTTATCGTGCATTTGTTTTGCAATAATTAACTTGATTGATAATATTTACATAAAATGGAAGGTTATTTAAATGATTTTGTAGAGTTTGGAAGCTGTTGAATAAATAGATTTAATATTCACATCAAAGTTATTTAGATCAGACTGAAGATCAGATGATTTATCAAAGTATGATAGGTACTAAAGATTTTTCATAAGATATACCTACTCGTAGAATATCGAAAGAAAACATGCTTTTCATACTTGAAAATAATTAACATTAGAGGTATTTGGAATATAAGAATAACCCAAAACAGAAGAAGAATAAAACCGTAAAAATAAAAAATTGGGAGAAAAAATACAAAAAGATACTCCTACTGAGATCATGAGAAGAAGAATAGTTCTGTATAAAGGAAGGCCTCATCGCAGTTGGACGAATGCCTAATACTAATTATCCATCATCAGTCTATTCTTGACCCTCAGAATACGAAGCAAACCAGAAGCCGCGTTCAATCATAACGCCGCGCACTGTGTCAATTTATTATTGATTTCGCTATCCGTTTAGACTTAAAATAATAATCCTATTCTGTTTTTTTATAAACCCAACGGCATTTCTGCATGTAGGAACCACATGAGAAGCGATTAATTAACATGCGCGCTCGCGGGTTCTGGTCTGTTCTGTATTATACGGGTTTCAAAGAAATCGAATAACACAATACTTTGAAAATATGTACAGTTCATGAATAAATTATCAGATAACTAATCATTCCAGTTTCAGTCAATGAATGCTCGCTAATAAACTACAATCATCGCACCGAAAGTTCTAAAAAAAATTTATAGTTATAAACTGTTCTGATTTTTCTGGATGGCAAAGATAATGCCATACAGCCTAGTCAACATTTAAAAATAAGAAATAAGACGTCAATTTAGTATTAATTATATATCTGTATAGTTTTTCTATGTTTTTATAATGTTGGTTTAATTTTTTACGACGACGATTATTTATACGATGAATATTATTATGTTAGAGATTTGGGAGCAACTATTCCGCAAGGTTTTTTTTAATACAAATAGAAAATTTAATAATTGCCAGCAGTGAGTGACTGTGCACTCTTTTAAAGCCGGATCAATATTTTGAAAGGTCTGTCGTGAGGGCGCTATTTTTGAGATGAATGTTACGTTGCCCGGAAAATTACGTGGACCTTTAACGCAGGCCCCGATTCTGACCCCCAACTACGAAATGCAAAATTCGAACTTCGTATCGTGCCGTCCCGCTCAAGCTAATATTATTTAATACGAGAGTGAGCGGGACGATACCACGACGACAGACGATTTTTGAAGTTATTTCTCTTAAAAAAAATTATCGATACAAAACCGGTTTTAGAAATCACTATAGCTAAAACAAACCGTCACTTTTAAGTAACCCCTATTAAGGCGTTACCTAAGATGGTGAAAACGAAATTAGGTTAGGGAGAGATATAAGGGGCCACGTAATATAGGGGTCCCCTGACTAGGTGATGACTTAAGTGTCGTTGGTGAAAACGGGCATTAATCGCGTAAAAAACCCCGCCGGATGTTGTGAGTGTTGTGTGTCGGACTAGTGGCAACCCTGGCGAAAAAACTAATTAAAAAGACCAAGTGCGGGTAGTTCGAGGAACCCGTGCAGCTAGGAGATGTTGATACCCGCCTCTTCAGTCGCGTCCGAAACGTCGAGGTATTTAAATTCAAATTTAAATATAAAAGTTTTTTACGCGATTAAGTCCCGAGTATCATGATAATGTGTGAAAATATCGAAAGTTTAAATCAATACATAGCTTTAGAATAAACTCTTATTAAGTTACTATAAGCCCTCACATTTTGAAAGGAGTCATCTGACTACTAATAAATAATAATAATAGGCCTTGACATCTTCTACAGTTGACTTAAGCAGCATCGCGACGACACTTGCGCTCGTGACTGAAAAGGCCGATTCGGGATAGGATCCCCCGGCCACGCGCAGCAAGTGTACGCACCATGGTCGGGGTTGACTAGGAATGAGGTTGGGATACAAAATTTTGAGTTTTTTATAAAGAATTGATGACATAATTAACTAATTATAAATATATAACCAATCTCATGTCATAGGCATGGATGGAACACTCTGTACGCACGTGTATAGCTATAAAATATAGAGTATATTTTAATAAAGACTGGATGACATAATTAATTTGTTGCTGTCGGGTTCGAAACCTTGGGTCCATGGGGTCCTGGCGCTTACAAGCTTATTTCAGAGTTGCAAAAGCGCTTAGTTGATGCAACTCGTGACCAAAGTTCTGGCAGTTTTCTCTTTCAAAGAATCAGCATCGCTATTTAGCGAGGCAACGCTGCCAGCTTTTTGGGCACCATGCCACGGGGCCTTAATTAGATTTAATTTAGTTTTAGTTTATTTAGTTTTAGCTTAGATTTAATGTCATTGTAAATTGCTTTTATTATTAACTAAGTACCTACCTATGAATAAATAACCGATCTTATGCCATAGGAATGGGACGGAACATACACGTGCGTACGTAAATTTTTTATGTGATTAAATTTAATAAAAGCAATTTACAATGATATTAAATCCAAGCTAAAACTAATTAAACTAAAACTTAAAACTACATTAAATCTAAGCAAGGCTCCTGTGGCTTGGTGCTCAAAAAGCTGGCGGCGTTTCCTCACTGAATAGCGATGCTGATTCTGCTATAAATATACCTAAATTTTATTTAAACAATATCCTTATATTATATTAAATATTGAAAATAACAGGAAAAGGCTCAAGCAAATTGTAAGTAGGCATTTATATTAACCAGCGAGATAAGCGCATTTGAAAGTGAACTAAGTACATAAATTTTAAATCCAGTGGGTCGAGCACGACTTGTCGAATCCTGCGCAACGTTACGGTTATCGTATCGGGATCGGCAAACCTCATACTAAATTTTAGTTCCAAATACGCTCACGGGCGGGCGCTGTTCAAACGTCATACAAACTCGACAACGTTTACTATTCGATTTTACGTGACGCAGGATTCGAAAAGTCGTGCTCGACTCTCGGACTTTGTAGCTCCCCTATTTAAACAAAAGTGATTTGTTTGTAATTACTATTATTTATTGTATCATATTAATAAGAAACTTGATTACCAGGATTTTTATTTTCACAGGTGGCTAAGTATGGTGTTGGCCGGTGAGAACTGAAATTGTTATTAAACACTCATAAGATTTAAGTTACAGTTAACAGAAGGGGAACTGTTACAGGTAATACTGAACAACGTTTTGTACGACTTTTAAAATTACAACCCAAGGCTACTTCACAAAACCATGAAAAAAAAACCGGCCAAGTGCGAGTAGGACTCGCGCATGAGGGATCCGTAGAATGATTTTAACGCTTTTCCCCAGTGTTTTAAAAGATCCAGCGTTAGCAGAGCCCTGCTCCTAAGCAAAATGTACGCACTGTGGGGTCAACTTATACTGGTCTGCTAAATCTACAGACAGACATAAAAATTTAAGATTTCAGGACTTGTCTGAGTGATTGTGTTATAAGAGCTACCTTCATACCAAATTTCAAGTTTCTAGGACAACTGGAAGTACACTTTAGGTTTTCGGATTTCGGCAATTTGTATGGAAATAGCCTTTTTAATGACTGTATTTTTTGACTGCATTGACTTAGAAGGTTGATTTTTTCACAGCTTCTAGGGAACTCAAGCTTGAGTATTTGATATTAATTTTAGCATGCTACTTCCACGCCTTCCAGAGAAAAGGGTCTTGACCGACAGACAAACAGACGGACAACAAAGTGATCCTGTAAGGGTTCTGTTTTTTCCTTTTGAGGTACCTACGGAACCCTTAAAAACCGGAGTAAGTAGGTTTTACTTATCTAAATCATTATGCTTTAGGGGTAAGTTCGCCATTGTACTTTAGTTTTTGTTCTGTTATTTGTTATTTTATGTTTTAAATGCAATAAAGGGATATACATGTATACATACATTATACCACCTTTTACGATTCTCGTCGAAAATCGAACACCTTAAGAAAAAACGGAATCACATAATTTGTACTTTTAAAAATTTTGCCTCTCTTGAAACTTTCCGCTTTACCTAATTTGCGTTAACGGCGCAAATTGTTGCAAAATAAAATTCTCGAAAATACAAAGCCCTCATAATATTATGCACAACGTGACAATAGTCCCACAGGAATTCTTACCTAACGAAAATATCAAGAAACCTTAATACCTACTAAACGACAAGTTATTTTACTGTAGCAGGTAGGTACTTACAAAAGTAATTGCTCCCAGCATCAAACATCCTTTATCCAATCTGAAGACGAAACAACACCTGTCTTCACCCATTTTCACTCCACTTTATAATTTAGTATTAATTTTCAATTACAAATTGTAATTATTTCTAAATAACACGCTTATCCTGAGGCGTCACCGCTTGTAATCCTATGACTAACTTAATGGCTTATTACTTACTAAGCCGTCCCACTCCTACTCACACGTCCCAGTCGACACAAGTGTCATAAATCTCACACTAAGCAAAACATTGCCGAAGAATTATAACCACTTGAATTTTACGTACCTACTAGTCCAGGGTTTCTGAAACTTATAGCCCTTTTTAAGCCCTTTTTTATTTTGTGCTTTTTCATTACACCAAGGGCACTCAATTACTATGGGTAAATCGGCAGCGCCTCTTAGCGGCACGTATAGACAGCCAACTATTCTCATAGTAGTTGACACTAACGCAAGACGCGTTCGTGACGTATTTTTTAACCCCCGACGAAAAAGAGGGGTTGTATAAGTTTGATCTGTGTATCTGTGTGTCTGTGCATCTGTGTATCTGTCTGTGGCATTCAACTCTCAAACGGATTTATCGATTTAGATGCGGCTTTTTATTAATCGAAAGCTAGTTTAATCGAAATTGTTCTTAGCTAAGTTTCATTAAAATCGGTTCACCCGTTTTTGAAATATTGAACTTTGAAATGACAACATCGGGGTTTTCCAACTTTTCTAAGTTGGTTAGGTTATAAGTTACTTGGACCGCTGCGAAACTCTTTTATAAAAAAAATGCGAATAAAGTAACGTTTATTTGTAGTGAAATAAACGGATCACTCAAGTATATAAGTTTAGTTTAGCGCGACATGTTTCGTGCTAGGAGACGCTCACCCCCACCGCCGCAGAGGAAGGACTACGAATTAGTAGGAAACATGTCGGGCGAAACTCGACTTATATACGCGAGTGATCCGTTTATTTCACTATGATTGACTCTCACGGTAGTTTCATATTAAAAAAGGAAGATTATGATTACAAAATTATTGTTGACAGGGAATGTACGTACGTGTGGGCTTGTTTCTTATCACTATCACGAATCGAATCGATTTCAGAGCAATTTTGGTAAATTCTGATTCAGTTCAGCATTGAGTCTATCGATAAAAAAAGCTGTGATAGTCTAGTGGTCCTAGGCCTCTCAAGCAGAGGGTTGTGGGTTCAAACCCCGGCTCGCACCTCTGAGTTTTTCGGAACTTACTTATGTGCGGAATTACATTTGTAATTTATGAGCTTTTCGGTGAAGGAAAACCTCGATGAAACCTGTGCATACTCCTGCAAAGCAATTTAACGATGTGTGTGAAGTTCCCAATCCGCACTGCGCCTGCGTGGGAACTATATTTCAAACCCATTCCCCAACCATTCTGAGAGGAGGCCTGTGCCCAGCTGTTTGCGTAAAAAAGGATGGTGATGATTATGTCGATTACTTACTGTATTACGTTCTTATCATGACCGTGTGTATGTCTTATCGTGAAGCCTCTACGTACAATCAGCAGTAAAAGTAGCTAAGCAACCGAAGCGGTCACAATTGATAGCTTTATATTTTTATGTTCATTTTACTGCGCCCCAAAAGGGTAAAATTTTGCAATAAATAAATGAGTACTGATTACTGAATACTGATCTGCACAAGCTCTTATGCCTATTACATAATAGAGCCGTGCTTACATCATTGTGAACTCTTCGATTACTTAGCTACTTCTGCTGCTGACTGTACATTGGCGAGTAGCTGCTGTAGGTCTAGCACAGCTCACGGTGTGACTTCTATCTCGCGGGAGAACTGCCCGTCCTTTTCTGTCACGAGAATGCAACGGGACGGGACGGGTAATAATAATCTCGCGCGACAAACAAAGTCGCGGCCAGTCGTGCTAGCCCTTGGGGGTTCGCATACCCATCTTTGAGAATCCTTGTACTAGACTACATACACTGGAATGTAGTTCTAATTGTTACGCTTTTAGGTTCATTGTTTGACAAAAAGTAAATTTTACTTATTATTGTAGAGTAGCGATGACGCGCGTCCTATTTTATACAAACAAAAATAAAAGTGTATAGCTATAGTTATAGTAATAGTCAGAATTTGAAGAGCAGATTTCATTCGGGACTTTTGTCTTCATTTAGGATGGTAAACACTTTTTTCTTTTTTTTTTTTTCTTTTTATACAACGAGGAAGGCAAGCGAGCAAGTGGGTCACCTGATGGTAAGTGATCACCACTGCCCATAGACACCTGCAACTCCGGAGGGTTTGCAGATGCGTTGCCAACCTAGAGGGCTAAGATGAAATGCCTCTTGTGCCCGTAATTACACCGGCTGCCTTACTCTCCACACCGGAACACAACAGTGCAAGCACTGCTGCTTAGCGGCAGGATTAACGAGTAAGATGGTGGTAGCGATCCGGACGGACCTCGCACAAGGTCCTACCACCCGCACTCTCTTCCGCAGGCTCTTTAAGCCTTTCGTAATCAATCGCCAAAAAAACGTCTCGATCGCGTCCGCGTTTAGGTACGTCTGAATTACTATTGGGCACATTAGTAGCTTGCCACTAGTGGCACGGTACGTATCGACAACTAGTGGCACGGTACGTATCGACAAGACAGCCGTAACGCAAACGCGATTGAGACGTATTTTTGGCCGTTGATTACACTACCTATACCCTCGAAAAATCAAACGCAGTCGCTATTAGATCACTGTAAGATTTTTGGATTAATGACGCATGATAAACCTGTCACGAATTTGGCTGTTTTTTTTTTTTAATCATAGACAAACGTTGTCGAGCTGAAGTTTCTTATCGATTAGGTTTTTTTTTAATTAAGGCCTATTTTTAAAATGTATTGGTTTTTGAAGACAAAAAATGGACGTCGTAACGATGGTCATTACCTACGGTTTCTCAACGCATAATAGAGGACTTACGATATTGTGTGTAGATAAAAGACATTTGTTAATCTTATGCTTACATCACAAAATGTCTGCTTTGTAATCTTATGATATTCCATTGTTTCTTGGAATTGTGCTGAGTGTGTTGTGCACATGTGCAAAACCAAACAATATTTATTAAATCTTTGATTATATTACCCAACGGCGTGCTATAGAAATACGTAAGTACCTACATGTATAAAATTATCTATCTAGTTTCTGTCGTCAAAATATTTTTTCAGGGTTCCGTGTCAGAAGGAAAAAACGGAACCTTGAAGGTAGGATCGGTTTGTTGTCCGTATATCTTACCTGTCTGTCCGTCTGTTAATTTGAATGAAATCAAAACCTACTAAGTAGTAAGTATGGTACTTTTCATTGAATCATGAAATTTAGCACCGAATACTCATGATAGACGAACTATTACGGAACCTTCAGAGTGGTAGTTTTGTTTTCAAGTTCGCCTTACTGACGAACCATTTAGACAAAAATTTCGGCCTACTCTGAATAATTCACGTACAATTAATTTTTGTATTATTTATAAATTAAATTTAACAGATCAGGCGGCGTTGAATGTAGAGCTCACAATGTTCGAATAGACTTGGCGGTTGTCGTTGTATGTACAAACAGCAGCAGAAGTAGCTAAGCAACCAAAACGGTCACAATGATCTGGCTCTATTGTTGATCATTGTGACAGCTTCGGTTGCTTAACTACTCTACTTCTGCTGCTGACTTTCCTAACCCCGTTTTAACACGGTGTCAAAAACTATTCGAAGTTTCGCCACTACATTCACGATCGCCGACAAAACCTAAGCAACGTGTGAGAGTTCAAAAAACCTTTTGTTTTTTTTATTTTTATCACACCGGACAATAAACTTGGGCTATTAACGTGACACGCTTAATTCCGTGATATTATTATGTTCATTGATTTATGTGAACAAAATGTCATTCTAATTGAATGAAAATAATATTCCTCCACAGGAAGCATAAAATATAGCATATCACGGAATTAAGCGTGTACCGTAATCCTTCATAGCTGGATTAAATATAGGCTTGGTTCATTGATAATACCTATTATAACCATATGAGAAAAATGCTTGACTCGCTTGTTGCGTGTGGCAAACAAGCAAGTCTAGCATTTTTCTCTTATGGTTAACATTGTCAATAATCAGAAACTTCATCGCTGTGCAATGTGTCAGGATTGACTTCATAACGGCGGGGTACTAAGTACAAAAGTTTTGTTTCAAATTGCCATTAAAAAAGTAGTCATTTGTTGCATCTGCTTTGTTTTTATTATAGGTATTGTGATTATTGATATAAGGGCCGGATGACGCGATTATCAGGGCAAGATGTGGTGGGGACAAATAAGGACAAAAACTACACTTGTGATGAGAACTGTGTACTTTCCATAAATACGGTAGAAATCCTGTTGTATATTATTATTACAAGCACAAAACATTGACTATAATAAAATTATAGCAAATAATAATTGCATCTATATGCGTTGGAGGCGGAAGATGCCTGCAAGTGTCAAGCTGTCATAACTGTTTTTCTTTTAAAGATTGTTTGGCCTGAATGCTAGGTCCTTTACCATAAGTGACAGCCGTCAAAGTGTTGCGTGCATATAAATCTTAACAGGGATCATTTTTACCCAACACATGGGGAAATCAAATGAATTTGTATTTTAACATAGGGTATAATAGCTAAGTACTCGTATCTCCATTCCAAATATGATCCATACTTTTTGTGTAGTTGTTACTCAACTACACAAACATCTAACCATCGGCACTTAATAACATTCCGAAATAACTTTGACCTAACAATTTGGCTGTATGACCTCATCCCTTTGCTTTTCTGGATAGATAAAAAAAAGACAACGCTAAAAATCAAACCTTACGCTATTTTATATCTTATGGTTATGGTCTTAGAATCTTTTTACGTATTGATGACTGCTTCTACTCATTTTGACAAGCGCGAATTTTCAATGCTTAAAAACTATACTTAGTAAAATAAAAGATTAGATTTTTGTTAATTATGTGTCATTTATTCTGAAGCAGCGTGCTTAAAAATGCAGTGTATGGTGAGTTTCGGAAGTAACAATGGTTGTTTTTTCATTCGTTAAAAGTGAAAGGTCCGACCGACTTTCGGTTTATTACTTGATCACATTACTCCATAGTAGCCAGCGAGCGGTCTCACCATAAATGTCGTGAATGGAGCAGTGCCTTGTAAACTACTCAATGAATAGTCGATTGTTCTTGACCGCTAATAAAAAAAGTGCATTCAACTTTAGTTGGTATCTTGGCTGCATCGTAGTAACAACGTGTAAATGTTTTACATTCAATTCTTATTCATTTAGTGAAATTAAGATTAGCTACAGTGTGGAATAGTTTATGAAACAGTTTTTATTTATTTTAAAATTAAACTTTATCTCAACAGATAAGATAACTTTTTAGTGATGGATAAAATATATTTTACGATAAACGGAGACCAGTTTACATTATGTAAGTCCCACCTATAAAAAAACATTTTTAATTAATATCTCTACTAATCTTGTATAGCGCGATTTATACTACTTACTCGAATTCGATTGTGTGTAAATAGTGTTTTCATCTTTTTTTGTACAAAAAGTGTTTATTTACTTACTTATCTGACTATGACTAAAAAGCTTGAGGTCCCTGGTTTGATCCCTGGTCGGGACAAATATTTTTAAGAAGTCTTGGTTGTTTTGTTACGCATAATACTTATGTATGTTTTTATCTACAAAATTCTCATTCCCAGCTGGCTCCGAAGTGAGTCCTGATACGTCCCTGAATGACTACATCCGTAACTACCTGAATTTACATGGCACCAAAGCGATGTGCCACGAAGGGGGCTGCGGAGCCTGCATTGTGTCTGTCTCTCACACCCACCCAGTGTCGAAGGAGAAGCACGTGTTTGCTGTTAACTCGGTGAGCTATGTTAAGTATAAATGTCAAGAAGTCAAAAACAATGGCAACCTAAAGAAATGTTTTTATTTTGCAACAGCAACTCCATTGTTTTATGTTTTTGGGTTCCTAACGAAAATTAGCCCTATCGTTCCGTATTGTCTAACTAAAAAACGTAAACTTATAATGTGCTTGTAATGTGTGTGTGCGAGTGATCCGTTTATTTCTATGTAAATGAGTGACTAAACATAATTTTCCAGGACACAAGGCTATTAATATCACCTAAGTAGTTAATATTTCTGTCTGTACTGTCTGTTTGCATGTTTACAGTACCCAACATCCTAACTTTACCCAACCTTTTCTGGCTTTTTTAGACTATATTTGGTGATGGCAACATTTTGAATAATTCCAGTGCCTCGTCCACGTTCTATCCTGCCACGAGTGGGACATCACGACGGTGGAGGGAGTGGGCAACAGGGGGGATGGCTACCACCCCTTACAACAGCGCATGGCGTCGTTCAATGGCACGCAGTGCGGCTACTGCACTCCTGGTTGGGTTATGAACATGTTCAGGTAATTTTTAACAAGTTAATTTATAGCAAGTACTCGTAGTTACGAAAAAAGACTGGTCTAGTCCGATCACGTCAAGTAGGTTGGCTGTCTCATCTTGTCGTGGGAAAAAACACGAGCAATTTATTTTAAACCGAGCTAAAATGGTGTAACCAACATGTTTCTTGTCAACTTTATTTTGTTTCTGTTACTGTTTCTTATAGCGGCCATCGATAATAATACTTACCTACACTTTTGTTTTTAATAAAACTGGCCTAGATATAGATCGATGAAGTAGAAGATATTAAAATATCTACTCGCCATGATAGTAAATAATTACGGAGGTCGCTCGCTGCCGACTCAGTAAAGATGAGTTTTTGTGGCTATGTATAGCTGAATTTTAATTGTACAGTTAACTTCTTCTATCCTGTTTAATAGCGTTAATGTTATTATGTGCACAAATTCAGTAAACTAAGCAAGAAAACATTATTGAACAAAGAGTTAAACATTTTACCTTCTCTGATGTAAACATCGTCTAAACTAAGCTGGATCTCTTAGGAAACCTCAAATTTTATAAAGCTTTAATATTAATTAGGCACCAACATTGTAAAGACGGCTAAAAAGGAAGATTGTGTGGAAGTCTTAAGGTCAATTAATACAAAAGGATGATAATTGATATGGTATGCTAAGGCCACGCCACACCACGCCTAATATTCTAATCCTGTTACCTCCTTAACTCCATACATTTTAAAACATTATTGCAGCCTATATGAAGGTTCAGACAAGAAACTAACCACGCAGCAAATAGAGAAATCTTTTGGTGGTAATATGTGCCGTTGTACCGGATACCGACCCATCCTCGACGCTCTCAAAAGTTTCGCCACCGATGCTGATGAAAGACTAAGGGATAGAGTACAGGTTTGTAAGCAATTTTGTCTAAGAAGAAGGATGAAGCAGAGAGGTGTTTTGTCGGTAATATATGCCGTTGCACCCATCACCGATTTATCCTCGACGTTCTCAAAAGTTTTGCCACCAATGTAGATCAAAGACTAAGCGACGCAATACATTGTAGATAAATTATGTATAAGAAAATCGTAAGGATTCATTAAAAATGTCGTTGGTCGGTAATATGTGCCGCTGCTGCTGCCCATACGTGCTACCCGTTACCGAAATCCATTGTATAACAAAGGCATGAGCTAAGCCGTGTCATAATGTATCTAACATACACAGTCAGACAATTTGGCCCAGTCTGCATACAAAATTAATTTACTTAACTACTTATACCTGAATTAATTTTTAGATTCTTTCATACAATAAATTATCAAGAATGAATACCTAAGTCTAATCAATAAGAAAAACAAAACATTTTCAGGACATGGAAGACCTTAACAAAGTGAAATGCCTAAAGAAATGCGAAAGGAAATGCAGCGAAACAGAAGACGATTGGTGCCTCATAGAGCAGGATGGCGACTCTCTGCTACACGTGCCAATGAAGGCTAATCGGTGGTACAAGGCGTATACTGTTAACGATGTATTTCAGGTATTTTGTTTTTAATGGAATTGGACCGACATTGTTTTCTTTATTGTTTTTTGCAGTTGGCTATTAGGTAACACGGAGAATGCGTATATGTATGATAATGATAATACTAGCAACTTGGTTCTGCATAGCACGGAAGGGTACAAATACACAACTATTTTACACCTAAAAACGAAGCACTTAAAAATATGGCACCGTTGTAGTGTCAGTTTACTTACTATAAATTATTTTGATTTACTACCTACAATCCTTAAGCGATCACAATAACATTGCAATAAAGATGAACCCACTCTGCAAACTGTCTACTTGTAATTATTGATCGAAGATATTACACATTAAAAGATTCGTTTATGCTCAAATCTTCTCGTTGTGAGAGGTCAATTTAAATACCTTGCAATTGTAATGTACTTTTGCAATATTGTTAAGGGCACTTATCGAGAGCCTTTATTAAACCTGTTTATTAACATTTCAGGTGTTAAGTCGAGAAGGAACTGACAGCTATCGGTTGATCGCTGGAAATACAGGAAAAGGTACAGTTGAACCTTTGAATCATACCAAAGATAATATATTACTAAAGTACAGATACCCAATCTCATACAGAAGAATGTCCCCATCCTAAGGGTTTTGAGATGGCTATTTTGGTTCACTAGGGCACACCCCAGGTGGCAGATTGCTCTAGATTGGAACTAAACCTAACTTGTTTGGGTTGGGACCCCATGATCATACCCACCATAAACCGTTTTCGCAGTAAGTGTTGTAATGATCTTTCTGTATGATCTGTTGATGATAATGATCTGTTATCACTGTGACATTTACTATGAAAATGTGGGTCATGTTCATGAATCAATTTGTTTATCATAGGATGTCATTGCGCCAGTGAGTCGCTTTATCGGTTCTTCTTATGTTTTGACTACATTGACTACAGCTACATTCAATAATATTTTTTATAGTAATTTTGTTCTACAGGTGTGTTCCCTATAGTAACCGACGCCAGGGTGCTAATAGACATCTCGTCAGTCGCTGGTCTCCAAGAATCCTACAAGGATGTCAATCTAGTGTTGGGGTCTGGCATGTCCCTGACAGAGCTGATGGCCGCTTGCCAGCGGTGGGCTAGAGAGAGCGACTTCCAGTATTTAGAGCAGTTCTATGAACACTTAGATCTGGTAGCGCATGTTCCTGTTAGAAATGTGAGTTGAGTATGTTGCACGAATAGCACGAAAGACCTTGATTATCTTTGTCGTCTAGTGTGCCCCTTTCTAACTAACACAGTTGAGGAAACTCGAGCTATTGACGTGACACGCTTAATTCCGTGATGTGCTTTTTTATGTTTCCCGTGGACCTACATGAGCAAATTTTGCGGGTGGTGGAACCTTGTGCCTGGCCGGAACACTACCACCATCTGCTGTTAAGCAGCAGTACTTGCGCTGTGGTGTTCCGGTGTGGAGAGTAAGACTTGGTTGACAAATTGTCTGCAATCCATTTAGTGTTGCGGATGTTTATAGGCAGTAGTGACCATGTAACCTACCCGCTCATTTGCCTTCCTTTTTCTTTAATAAAAAATATGAAGCAAACATTCATTTAGAATAATAGTCAGCTCGTTTAAATCCACAGGAAGCATAAAACGGTATATCACGGAATTAAGCGTGTCACGTAATAGCTCATGTTTAGCCTACGGAGGGACATAATGAGCGAATATGTTTAGACAAAAATTTATACTTATTGCCAACTGCTATTCTATCGCATCATGCGTTAGTGTTTCATAAACACAACAACCTGTCCCCTATTTTTTAAACGTTACAAATGTCAGTTTTCAATGACAATTCGGTGTCAATTGCTGACTTGAAGCGTTTTTGTTTTAGCGCGTTTCATATTGGCAATGAAATGAAAATGGAATTATCATTGTAAGTAACGTTATTGTAATAGGGGCATGGCCGTTATCAAGTTTGGGGTGGAAGGACATTACAAGGGTAAAGCGTGCTCCATTTTAGGCCACTTTTTGCTTACTGTCGTGATTGCAGTCAAACGCAGTCTATTTATTAACGATAAGTTTAAGTATACTTAACTAAGCAGTTGTAATTTTTTTTATATGCTTTTTTTTGTATTATGCGTTTGCATTGGCTTTGCTGTAATGCTTCTTTTGTAATAAATAAATAAATAAACCACTCATACGTACATTTGCAAGCTCCTTCTAAGGCCCGTGTTTACCAACCGCTAAACTGGCGTTTAAGTTTTAGTCGGTCGTTTACTTCTACCCTTAACGGCATTAAGTCGCAAAGGTTTTACGTCGGCTGGAAGATTGGTTGAAAGTGGGCCTTATTTGTTAGATAATAAAGATTGTTCAAATTGTTTTAGATTGGCACCATTGGCGGCAACCTGGCTATGAAAGCGAATCACAACGACTTTCCGTCCGACATTTTTCTTCTGTTCGAGACTGTAGAAGCCACCTTGACCATAAGTATGAAATTGTAGCGACCCTAGCGCCACACGCGAGTGACATCACTGTTCTACGTCACTGTTCTACATCGCGCTAACGAAGTTTTCTCAAGTCGGTTGCATAAATACAACTTCCAACTCTCTTCCTTCGGACTTCGGTCCATAGGCATAACATCTGCCTGGACAGAGATCTCTCTATTGGAGTCTTTCCCAAACTGGTGACCCTCGACATTGGATAAAACGCAGTCTCACAGCAACGCCAGACTACCACACTGTGCACCACTGGCATGTTGCTATATCTCCATGCCTGGTGTCTACAGTGTGCAACCCTCTCCTACACTGCTACGCGCTCCGACGAGGATCCAGACTAGCAGCAACTCATCGCTCCCGCCAGCACAGCGGAACAACTCATCGCTTCCGCCAGCACAGCGGAGCAACTCATCGCTCACCAACGAGGCTGAGCAAACCTTGCAATTGGCCCTTGCAAGCGCCCTCATGACGCACAGACTGCGCTCCCACACCGACCTCCGGTCTAAAAGGAGGGCTGATGTCGCCACACGCGAGTGTCGTCACTGTTCTACATCGCGCTAACGAAGTTTTCTCAAGTCGGTTGCATAAATACAACTTCCAACTCTCTTCCTTCGGACTTCGGTCCCCAGGCATAACATCTGCCTGGAGAGAAATCTCTCTATTGGAGTCCTCCCCAAAAAATTAATGAATTAGTGATAGGTACCTAATATGGGTTCGCTATTCTATTTGTTCGTATCCACATGTACGAGCATACATTTTCGTTCACTAAAGTAGTATGTTATAACCTTTGAGACCATACCTAATTGAAACACACCTTTTTTACTTTGAGGATAAGATTGGGATCCGAGTTATATTATCCTATTCTATTCAATACTTAATCAATTGTAATAATGTAAATGTAAAAAGTAAATGTACACTTGCTGGCAGTTGGCAGTCTTTTAACTAATATGGATAAGTTTCTCTGTAGTATTAAGTATTGACATAACCTACTTATAAATCAATACCAAAGAATATTCATATACCAACGTAACAAGAAACGACACTGACGCATGTGTGCAGTAAACGATCTCGGGGCTGTGTACGTTTCAGGACGCGAGCGGGGGTGAGCGCGGGGCGCGCGGGGCGGGGAAAGGCGATCCGCGGTCGCAAATTGTTAAAAATATTATGTGAAAACCCGTTGCAATGTCGGCATTTACGCATCATCAAATGCTTCGGTTATTACTGTTTTATTGACGACTAATTTATTGTAATATCCAACACGTTTTCCTTGTATTGTTTACTTATAGCAATTTATCTTCAAATATTTCGTTATTCACGTTCATTAATTTATTTCTTTTATGTTTTTATTGTAAATCTGTTATTGTGAAATCTATATAAAGCTGTTTTGTTCTGTTACTGTTTTTTGCTTTCCAGTAAATAGTAAATTGGAAAAGTCCGATGTAAAAATGCATGATCTGCTGAAGTTGGATCTCAAAGACAAAATGATATTGAATGTGAAACTTCCACCGCTGTCTGCTAATTACCACATAAGGACTTATAAGGCAAGTTTGCTACATAACTGAACTAAGTAAAATGAATTTGAGTTAAAGTTATTCGATTTAAAAAATCTACTTACTGGCCCATTCTCAAAGCACCAAAATAAGCGTTTAACATGCTACCAGTTATTTCTCAAACTTCAAACAAATACAGACAGAACAGAAAAACAAATTTTCGAACCCAGGACCTCCACCAAACCGTGGCGTCGCGCTACCACCATGCTACCAGTTACTAACAGTACTTACCTACAGTGATAGTTGGGTCTGTGTAACATGTGTTGATACCTGTAGCAATGGAGGTAGGTGTTGCATGGAAACATACATTAATTGTCGCATAGACGTAGCTCTTTTCGCGTGTGGTCGCTAGTGAGCAAATTGTTTTTAATTTCAGTTCATTTCAATAAGATATTCCCTTGATATTCTCCCACAGATAATGCCTCGAGCTCAAAACGCCCACGCGATCCTCAACGCGGGATTCCTATTCAAACTGAACTCTCTCAACATCGTCAAATGCAATATAGTCTTTGGCAATATACGCCCAGAGTTCGTAAGGGCCGCGCAGACTGAAAGGGTTCTACAAGGGATGGTATTGACTAAGGCGTTGGGGAAAGGCATCGAGATGTTAAAAGAAGAGCTGGTGCCGGTCGTGGTGCCGCCCGAACCGTCTCCAGAATGTCGGAAGAGTATCGCGCTGGGTGTTTTTTATAAGGTATGTTTTGTGTTTGTTTACAAAGTGTGCATTTGCACACATAGAGTAACTTTAACTTACTTACACATGTGTAGAAAGATACTCATAGTAGAGATGGTATTCCGGTCTATCCGGCCGGATACCGGATAGTTGCAATATCCGGCCGGATACCGGATGTTTAAAAAGCATCTTTTTCCCAAATTGACGTCTTTATTTACAGAAGACCCATTTTAGTTTAACTGTTTTCCTTGCGTATTTAATAAATTGACGAATAAGTAGTCAAATAATCGCACAAAAATCGTTCATCGGAGTAATTAAATGAGCAAGATATTGAAGTTGCTTTCGTCAATTCACTATACCACCACTGCCCATAGACACCCGCAACCTCGGGAGATTTGCAGATGCGTTGCCATCCTAGAGAGCTAAGATGAAATGTCTCTTGTGCCCATAATTACACCGGCTGTCTTACTCTCCACACCGGAACACAACAGTGCAAGCACTGATGCTGCTTAGCGGCAGGATTAGCGAGTAAGATGGTGGTAGCGATCCGGACGGACCTCGCACCAGGTCTTACCACCCGAACCGGCTGAACGTAGTACCTATTGGTGTTCCAGGCTCTTCTGTCTCTGTCACCCAACGTGAATCCTCGGTACCTGAGCGGCGGGACTCTTCTCTCGCGGCCGGTCTCGCGGGGCACTCAGACCTTTGACACTGACAAGACTTTGTGGCCTCTGAATGAGCCAGTACCTAAGCTGGAGGCTCTCACACAGGTAAGCTGGGACGAGTTTCACGTTGGTCCCATTGTTACCAAGTCAGGGTATGATGATGGGATCCCAGGGAAATCGAGGGCAACCCTCAAATTTTATAGGCACGTTTCTTACGTATAATATTTTTGAAAGCTATTCAAGTACTTCTGTCTAGTAGTCATCATCTCGTGTTGATGAGGTGATGATGAAAGGTACAACTCCTTGACGGTTAGGAGTTGGAGGATTTTACTTTGATATTATTATGTGTAGTGTTCAGGTGAAGCAAGGTATTCGTGTGACGTCAACACGTCGCCTCGTGAGGTGCACGTCGCATTTGTGCTGTCGACCATCTGTGTCGGTGAGATTGACCGCTTCGACGCCAGCGACGCTTTGGTAAGCCATACCAAGGATTGCCAATATCTTTACGCGTCACGTTCCTTTAGAACAGCGGTCGGCAACCCGCTGTCCGTGACTGTTTTAGCGACTCAAATACAGCCTGCAAATTTTTTCGAATTTTAAAAATCAGAAATACTATTATCAAAATTATGAACAAGTGCGGCCCGTTATTGTTTCAATTTGCCACTATGTGGGCCTTGCCTGCCGAAAAGTTGCCGACCGCTGCTTTAGAATAATAAGCCTGGCCCCTATTTCACCATCTTTACAATTGTCAGTTTTATATGACAATTCGAACTACATTTCTTTGACAATAGAAAGCGCGCTAAAACAAAAGCTCTTCAAGTCAGCAGCACCGAATTGTCATTGAAAACTGACAATTGTAAAGTTGGTGAAATAGGCGTCTGCTGTTAGCTAGTCTCACTATATAGAGAGGAGTCTGTACCATTCATTTCGTATGACACTTCTAGACCTCTGTTTAACACAACAGCGCCATGAACTCAAAGAAAAAACTTAAATAGTGAAACTAGGTACCTAATACAGCTGAAGCAGGCTCATTATTTTAAAGTAAAAAGTTACATAGTGACAATTATGTCCAATACAATTACCTAACCGTGAATCATATAAAACTAGAAAGCTCAATCTTTGGAATCAGAGCGAAAAGCTTGTACCTTTTAATGTCAACCGCCATTTTATTACAGAAACTAAAAGGCGTCGTATCTTTCCTGACTGCCAAAGACATCCCCGGCAAGAACTCCTTCACGCCGACTGACGTGCCCAACCAGGATTTCGACGAAGAGGTCCTGGCCAGCAAGCATGTTTCCTACCACGGGCAGCCAGTGGGTCTCGTGGCGGCTGTGAGCCATAAGCTAGCCTTGAAGGCCGCTGGGATGGTCAGGGTTGAGTATAAGGGGAGGAAAGAGCCGGTGTTGAGCATAGAGGAGGCATTGGTGGCACCAGATAAGGATAAAAGAGTGAGTTTTTTTAAGGTCTTTTAAAAACTTGTACAACTAATCACTATGATCATCATCATCAAACTTAAGAGTTAAGCTTTTGTCGGTGGAGTTTCTTCCAATCATCTCTCCTATGACCCAGTTCCTTGACCTCCTGATACGACACAACTCCTTTATCTGGTCCATGTAGCTTCGCATAGGTCGACCTCTTCCTCTCTGTCCTTCAATTTTCCCTTCTAAAATGGTCTTAAAGATATTGCCGTGTGGTATCAAATGTCCGATCATTTTCGCGCGTCTATTCTCTACAGTATTCAGGATCATTCTCCTCTCATTAACCATACTCATAAGTAGATTAAACCAGAGGGATGACAGACGCGTTGTCAGCTCAGATGACTTAGTTGGAATCTCATGATGCTGCTATTATTACCAAATTTAAATTCTTTATTGCATATTAGCTTATGCCCCGCGGCTTTGCCCCCGTGAAATATTTCCAAAGGGCTAGTTCCTTATCCTGTGGTAATTTCGAAAAATCCCTTCTTAGTATACCTCTTAGGATACTCAAGGTATAATAACATGTTTGCCAGATTTCAAGTCTCTGGGTCCAGTGGTTTTGGCTGTGCGTTGTCTGTCAGTCAGTCAGTCACGGTACTGTTTTATAGGTATAGAAGATGATAGATACACTTTTAAAATAAACATGGATTTAAGCTTCGTTTGTTTTTTTAAAGAGGGAGGCAAACGAGCAAACGGGTCACCTGATGGTAAGCGATCACCGCCACCCATGAGAACCAGCAACCCCAAGAGAGTCAATAGTCCGTTGCCGGCCTCTAAGTAGGAAAAGGGATACAGGAAAGATCAGGACCCCGGCACTCTCACTGACCGAATTACACATAACAGCTCTGTTTAAACTGACCTACCTAACTGTTTTCCTTTGTTCCAGATCCGCGCAGACGCCTCAATTAAACCTACAAACAAAGGCGTTGACACGACACAAGTAATCACAGGAACCTTCTCTGTTCCTTCTCAGTACCACTACACGATGGAGACACAGTGTTGCACCGTGTCAAACACGGAACACGGCCTCACTGTCCGGTCGTCCACACAATGGATGGATATAGTCCAAGTTGCTGTTAGTCAGGCACTGGGCATGCAGGAAAACCAGTGAGCTAAACACTTTGTTAATAAAAAGACAAGTCATAGCTGATAGGGCGTCATGGGCCGTGTTTTATAAAGCTACAAGTTGTAATTTACAAGCGGAAGTCTCTTTCTAACAAAAGGTGATAGAATGAGACTTCCGCTTGTAAATTGTAACTTGTAGCTTTATAAAATACGGTCCTGGTGTCACAATACCATTGTCTAGATGACACATGCGGTATCTATACACGCACAACATCTACGCGCTCATGTCAAAATTTCCTACAATCTCATACTATGCTCATACTAAAACGAAATTGTACATTGTATGTACACTTATCTAGTAAAATTTTTGGCACAGGGGAAATCGCGCGTTAGCATCTCTTTTCCTTTCCTGCTCTAAGGTTTGCCCCCCTCCTACTCAGGTATTCTTTTTAGGGTTCCGCACTGTCTGTCTGTCTGTCTATCAAGACCCTTTTTCTCTGAAACGCGTGGAGGTAGCGCGCTGAAATTAATATAAAATACTCAAACCTGCAGTCCCTTGAAGCTGTCAAACAATAAAACTTCTAAGTCAACGCAATCAAAAGATACTGTCATTAAAAAGCCTATTTCCGTTCAAATTGCCGAAATCCGAAAACCTAAAGGGTACTTCCAGTTGTCCTAGAAACTTGAAATTTGGTATAAAGGTAGCTCTTATAGCTCAACCACTCGGGAAAATCTCAAAATCTAAATTTTTTATGTCTATCTGTATTATATCACAGACCAATATAAAATGACCTGCGTACATTTTGCTTAGGAGCAGGGCTCTGCTAACTGTACAACTTAAAACACTGGGGAAAAGTGGAAAATCTTTGTGCGGAACCCTCCGTGCCCGAGTATGACTCGAGTTTTTTTTTTTCTAGGATAGTAGTCCAAGTGCCACGCGTGGGCGGCGCGTACGGCGCTAAGGCGTCCCGTTCTTCCCTAGTTGCGTGCGCCTGCGCTCTTGTAGCGCGCAAGCTGAACAGAACCGCCACGCTCGTTCTACCCTTAGAGCACAACATGGTCGTAGTGGGCAAGCGGCAGCGCTGCTACTCAAATTATGAGGTGAGAGGTTGCTTATTCTAAAGCAATTTTTCTTTTTTTTCACGACTCGTCGTTTTCGAATGTTTAAAGAAATACCGTCCCAAGATAAGAGAGGGATCTCCAAAGTTTGCAGAGAGTAAAATCTAAAATTATTACGTACTCTATGTAAAGATTAGAGGAAAAATCACTCTTTCAGGACATGGCGTCGCACCTATAAAGTACATACCTAACACAAATAATTATTAGATGTTGACTCAGAACACTCGGTTCGCGTTTCCAACTCGCACTTGGCCGGTTTTTATATTAATTTACTGAAACAGTTTCCTTGTTATTTTAGCCAAAAATTGTATTCCTTTTTTCAATCGAACCTGAGTCAGTGTTCATTTTGGCACGGACTTTATCATTCCGGTCTAATCAATTTTTTTTACAGATAGGTATAAACAACGACGGCATCATCCAATACTTGACCCTCGACTTTTACTCAGACTGCGGATATTCGTTTAACGACTCATCAGCGGCTGAGATTGCTGCCACACTCACAAACTTGTATGAGAGCAGCCGGTGGCTCATTAAAGGGTACAGTGTACTTACGGACAAACATTCTAACACTTGGTGTAGGGCGCCCGGTGAGTATTCCAAAAACAAGCTCTAAATTTAAATTTCGATCGGTGAAATAAAAATTGGATGAAACGAAATTCGATGAAAAAATTGCTAATTGATTTGTGATGTTCAATAAAGAATATTTGTATTGTACTGCATTATGTATCTTCACTGGTTTACATTAATTTCATCAAAATCTGTGCTGCTCTACCGAAGACTTTTTAAACTGTATCACAAACGCATCGCATTAGATTGATTTAAGTTCTCTTTTAAGCGATAACACGGCCTATTTTTCTTTATTTCTTTTTTTGTTCTGTAGTGTGCAATAAAGCACGCTTGAAATTGTTTTTATCTACACACATATCATAAGTCCTCTATAAAGCGTTCAGAAACCGTAGAAAATGACCAGCATTGCAGCACATCGTCGCCTCCGCCGCCAACCACCGCGACCAGCAGGTCCAGCAGTAAAGTAATAGTCGATATCGAATTAGATTTTTCGAATTTGACAACCAACATAATTTACAATCATAGTAAAATAAAACGGATCACTCACGTATATAAGTCGAGTTCAGTCCGACATGTATAATTAATCATGTGATTTTTTTTTACAAAAAAAAAACAGTTTACGAAACGTCAGCTCGGTATGTTTGTCTATGATTTAAAAAAAACAATCAAATTCGTGACAGGTATGGGTATGATACATGCCTTCGGCTTCTGAACCCATCTTAGAGTACTTATAATATGTGTGTAGATAAAGTAATGTATGCAACTACACATAATTAGGCCTTAAAACACTCGTGTGATCCTATTATGAAACGTTTCATAAAAACACACTCGTGTTTTAAGGACCCTCATTATGTAGCAGTTGCATAAACTACTATTTTAGGAACCACGGAAGCGGTGGCAATACTCGAACACATAATGCATCGGATCGCGCACACCGTAAAAAGAGACCCTACCGACATAAAAATACAGCACCTTTCCCCCAAACACGAGACCGTGAAAGACTTGCTGCTCTCGTTCAAAACCGACATCAAATTCGACGAAAGAAAAGTCGAAATAGAAAAATACAACTCCGAAAACGCTTGGAAGAAGCGAGCTATACAAATATCAACAATGAGCTACCCGATCGGGTACGCTTTAAACTTCCCCGTGACCATTTCCGTGTACCATGCGGATGGAACAATCATAATTTCTCACGGGGGCATAGAGATGGGACAAGGCATAAATACTAAGATTGCTCAGGTGTGTGCGTACACTTTGAAGGTTTCCCTGGACAAAGTGTCAGTGCAGGGAAGTGATAGTTTCGTGTCTCCCAATGCCATGGTCACCAATGGGAGCTATACGAGTGAGGTTTTGGCGTTCGCGACCGTGAAGGCTTGTAAGGATTTGCTGAGCAGAATGGAACCGGCCAGGAGTGAGCTGAATGAACCGACTTGGGAGGAGGTTGTTAAGCGGGCTTATACTAAAGGTATGTTAGAATTTTTTTACGTAAGTAGGCACTTAATTTCACTTTTTCGATGCCAACGACTCGTATATCAGCACCGCAGGTGCAACGCCAGGTTCAACGCCAAAAAAAAACAGTTTGGCGTATGAATGAGTGCTTTGACATTTGTCGTAGCGTTGAAAACGCTCAGGCTTGTGTCAATAAATAAACTAAATGTTAGTAAGTACCTGGACTAACGTACCTACAGTCCACAGGGTGTAAGGAGAATAGCACGTGAGACGGAATGTTAACAATCCGGGCTCGAGTCCCGGGTTTAGTCCTAATTTTCTGGATTTCTGTGTATTCTTGTTTTCAGTAAGTATGTAGGTATCAGTGTACAGTCAGCAGCAGAAGTAGCTAAGCAACCGAAGCGGTCACAATGATCTATTCAAGCTCTTATTTCTAAAACAATAGAGCCGTGCTTAGATCATTGTGACCACTTCGGTTGCTTAGCTACTTCTGTTGGTTAATATCACATGTAGGCCGATTTTGACGACCGGATGGCCTAGTGGTTAGAGAACCTGACTACGAAGCTTGAGGTCCCGGGTTCGATCCCCGTCGGGGCAGATGTTTGTATGATGAATACGAATGTTTGTTCTCGCGTCTTGGATGCTTAACGCTTTGTCTCCCATTGACTTGACATTGAATTGATTTTTTGTAATTTTTTTCATAAATAAAAAAAAATCCAGAAATCACTTTGAGCTATGTACGGATTTCTATTTTATTCCGATCTCAAAAAATATATACATATAACACAGAATTAAATACGTAATTTTTAAAAAAATATTCCGAAAAACGGCTGGCCCAGGAAAGATTAATACGTATTTATGTTTGTACTTTGTACTCACCCACAACCAACCTCTGCTTAATCAAACTAAGTCAATTGGTGTCAATTGTCCCACGATATTTATTCATGTAAGTAGATAGGTACCAAGGTATATATATTCTATATATTTCTCTGGTATCAACTCTAAAACTATTTTCAGGTATAAACCTCCAAACCTCGTACATGTACTCGGACAACGACGGCCTGCAGGCCTACGACGTGTACGGCGCATGCGCAGCGCAGGTGGAGCTGGACGTGCTGACGGGAGGCCACGCGGTGGCGCGGGCCGACCTCATAGAGGACACTGGCGTCAGCCTCAGCCCGGACATCGACGCGGGGCAGGTCGGTGTCAAACGTGTTTCATCAGGGCCAAGGAGGATAGTATACGGAGTGTCAAAGCCCATACTTCGAATCGTTCCCCGCAGTCATGTTAAGATTCAGGCAATTTCTAGATGGCGCCAAGGTCGTAGCCAGCGGGTCAAATAATAACAAAACAGCGGTACGAATGTGTCACTCAAGCAAGGCAGATGGCGCTGAATGTAAATAAGAACGATTCAAAGTATGGGCTTTGTCAATCCGTTTACTTTCCACGATCCTTGATCAGGGCTATCGATTTTGTTATCGGTTTTGCTAAGTGGCAGAAACCTAGCTACAAAACCGGACAAGTGCAAGTCGGATTCGCGCACAAGGGTCACATACAAAGATTTTAACGCTTTTTCCCAGTGTTTTAAGTTGTCCAGTGTTAGCAGAGCCCTGCTCCTAAGCAAAATGTGCGCAGTGTGGGGTCATCTTATATTGGTCTGTGAAATCTACAGATAGACATAAAAAAAATAGATTTTGAGAATTTTCTGAGTGGTTGTGCTATAACAGCTATCCTTCATACCAAATTTCAAGTTTCTAGGACAACTGGAAGTACCCTTTAGGTTTTTGGATTTCGGCAATTTGTATGGAAATAGATTTTTTAATGACTGTATCTCTTGATTGCGTTGACTTAGAAGGTTGATTTTTTCACAGCTTCAAGGGACCGCAGGCTTGTGTATTTGATATTAATTTCAGCATGCTATCTCCACGCGTTCCAGAGAAAAAGGGTCTTGACAGACAGACAGACGGACAACAAAGTGATCCTATAAGGGTTCCGTTTTTTCCTTTTGAGGTACGGAACCCTAAAAACGGAGTACCGAAGGGCCCGTCCATGCGCTAAATAAGTCTATGGACCATGCGTGCGTCCACGGACCGGGAGACGAGCTGTCGGTAGGCCTCCCAACGAGATGGAGTGACGACCTGGTAAAGATTGAGGGAGCGCGGTGGACGCGGAAAGCACAAGACCGGTCTGAGTGGAGAGCCGCGGGGGACGCCTATCAGTGGTCCAGCAGTGGACGTCAATCGGCTGACATGATGATGACCATGCATGCATAATTAAGTATTCCGCCTCTTTACACTTACATCGTTTCAGATCGAAGGTGCTTTCATAATGGGCTTAGGTCTGTGGACCAGTGAAAACCTGACATATGCACCATCAGGCCGTCTGCTGACCGACCGGACTTGGACCTACAAGCCACCCGGGGCAAGAGACATCCCCGCTGACCTGCGGGTTGCCTTCAAGAGGAACTCCTACAACACTGCTGGGGTGTTGAGGTCCAAAGGTATAGCTAGCGAGTCAGTATTCGCTAAATAAGTTCAATATTTTTTTATACAACGAGGAAAGCAAACGATCAAGTGGGTCACCTGATGATAAGTGATCACCACTGCCAATAGACACCCGCAACCCCGGTGGGATTGCAGATGCATTGCCAACCTAGAGGGCTAACATGAAATGCCTCTTGTGCCAGTAATTTCCTCGGCTGTCTTACTCTCCACACCGGAACACAACAGTGCAAGCAGCTTAGCGGCAGGATTAGCAAGATGGTTGTAGCGATCCGGACGGACCTCGCACAAAGGTCCTACCACCCGAATTATAAGTAATGGTTTAAATTAGTTAGGTCCTCCGCGAAGTACTGCAGCATAGTCATGCAAAATAGCCTCGTCTGCGCTGAGTATTTATTCTCATGCAATTACAAAAACCGGATCGAAATCGGTCCATGGCCATCCGTTTGGGAGATATGATGCCACAGACAGATACACAGGTCAAATTTACAACACCCCTCTTTTTCGTCGGGGGTTAGAAACGCGAATGGGAATAAAAATACTAGGGAATCTATACAATCGAAGGTTAATTTTCGTAATGTTGCAGCCACCGGTGAGCCGGCGTTGACTCTAGCTGTTTCGGTGACGCATGCGCTTCGTGACGCCATCGCAGAGGCACGGAAAGAATACGGGTACAACGACACCGAGTGGGTAGAAGTCGGTAAGTAAACTGCCAACAGCTAAGGGTTACTAGTGGCTTTGTGAGCTAGGCTTCGCGAGCTCATTTTTGAACATTCTTAAATTTTTTTTTGTAAGTATTTTATTTTTGGTCATCGCGATCGAAATTATTTCTCAAATTTCAAACTGAAACGTAAATATACGGAAAGACCAGAAAAATAAATTCTCGAACTGGGATTCGAACCCGGGACCACCACTACAACTGACTCCACCATACCGTGGTGGTGTGAATTCTTCTTTTCTCCGTTTTCTACTCTTTTTTGCCAGGCTTAGTAGTTTTATTTCACATTTAAACTTTTTTTTACAGATACCCCATTCACCGTAGAAAATATCCTCAAAGCGATATCGCCTAAACCAGAACGGTATAAGATACAGTAAAATTACTTAATATAGTCGATTTAATAAGTTACAATAAAATTTATAATAAACATGCTCAAACTATTGATGTGATAATTAAATAAAGAAAACATATTGTTAATTGAACCATAGAATAAATGCCTTTAATTGTGACAAGCTTTCTTATTTTCAACATTACTCTTGTGTAATAAAAGACAGATTTCAAAATACGGTTTATTTATAATTAATATATTTACAAACAATAAACTGTTATTTTGGTCAGACGACAAACGGGAACAGTCCTTTTGAAGTAGGTATTAATAAAATATCGCTATTATAGAATATAAAAGGGGGGGGGGGTTCACATATTTCGATTTGCGACTGTCATGTGTACGTGCGTCGTAGTTGTGCATGTTAGTATCATATTTTCGTGCGCCGACGTATAGGCTTTATGCTTCCATATTTTTATAGTTCGCCGAGTCACTAGAGACTCCCGCAACATGGCAATTTCATAATTTATCCTTGCGTGATACGCAAAACTTTCTTTTTATACAAGGTACAGTTTTAAGCTTAATTCATTTAAACGTAAAGCTAACGCGTTTTCTAATTTGCACTACCTGTACATTACGGTTGGTAGCATCATCAAATAGAGTTACACTCTTGTCGTTGGAGTCTCCTATAAACCCTTGAGCTCCGGATACGACACGACACCTATAGCGATAAAGCCGCCGATTGCTACCGGAAATATTCTGTATACCTTTTTACCCGACTGCGCCACGCGAAGGAGGGTAATGTTTACAAGCCTATGTATGTATTTTCTGTTTTGTTTGTTATGTGGTGTTCAAGAGTTTTGTATTGTACTAGATTATGCCCCGGGGCGTTGCCCCCGTGAAATATTTCAAAATGGGCTAGCTCCCTATCCCGTGGGAATTTCGAAAAATCCCTCTTTAGTGCACCTCTAGGATACTCAAGGTACATGTTTGCCAAATTTCAAGTCTCTAGGTCCAGTGGTTTAGGCTGTGCGTTGTCTGTCAGTCAGTCACGGTACTGTATCATAGGTATAGATTACGTAACGCCCAGCGTTTTATAGAAGGTTTGTGGTATGCCAGTTTGTGGAGCTTACGTTCACTTAAGCATAGGTAAGGGAGGTGTGTGTCAGTCCATCCCGGGCGGGAGCGGTTCCAGGGGGTTACCCATCGGCGGGGGTACCGGTGCGAACTTGGGTTGGTCCTGTGGAAAAGTATGCCATTAGTTCAAGGTACATTGAAGTATTTTGGACTAGGAGATTGTGCACTTTTTGATACGCTAGTAGAGTAGCTTTATCCGCAAACAGAGAGACGGGAGCAGGCTTTACTTTATCTTTAAATAGCAATTAATCTATTATATAAAGTCGAAAAACCAGAACGGGATAAAAGAAACGAGACAAAGCGAGATGGCGCTCTACAACACCATTTTGTCAAGTTTCTCCCAAACAACCCATTATTTCTCTGGATTTTTAAAGCAATTCGATTCTTTGATCTTGGGATTCGCGAAAAACTTGAGAAAATATGATATTGGGTGTGTGAGTTTTGCATATTAAGCAAAATAAAATCGCAAGTTCGAATTTCGAGCCAAAAGTGAGCGATGTATTATATATGCCAGTGTTGCCGTTCAGGGAAAAAGAAATCCATTCATTATCAAGCATTGCAGTCTATGGAAATAATCTGTCTGACGGATTGATTAAAAATATTGCTTTTTTACCCAGAGGATACATTCCTATTGCTATAGAGATTCCTTACGTTAATGTAATATTCCACGCGGGCGGAGCCGCGGGCGCTCTCTAGTTAACTAATAAATAACATGGGACATAAGGGATGTTGCCTCTTGGTCAAATCAGCAACTTTTTTTGAAATTGAAGCGGATAAAAATGTGCACTGTATGATTGAGAAAGCAAGATGATATCGACAATATATATGGACAAAAAGAAAACACACCAAAGTAGTATATTATTGGGCATTCTGGACCACCATTCATTCGATCGGGCGAAAAATTTCGCCCTCACTCATTCGTGGTGATCCAGAAGCCCAATAATACAATGAATTGCACACAACCTACAATCAACCCAAACCCAACGGTAACCAACCTAACAGTGACCTATCAGCATTTGCGTTCAACATAACGCTCAACCTACACCTGAAATCGCATTGGGCATTCTGTTTCACCTCTCGTTCAACGCAACGAATACATCAGCCCAACAGCAACTCAAACCTAACGGAACCCAACCTAACAGTAACCTATCAGAATTCACGTTCATCATAACGCTCAACCTACACCTGAAATCGCATTGGGCATCCACCTCTCGTTCGAATGAGCGAAGTTTTGACTCGAGGTTCAACGACAAGCCAACCCGACGGGAATTTATTCAATGTATTTAAATTTCAGTCCAACTCAAGTCTCAACTAATTGACAACCTAACATAGATATGTTTAATAATGTTTGAGCTAGATAAAGTAAAAGCAAAAGTACACCATGCACACCGGGTTGATCAAGTCCGATATGCACGAGGCCGAAGCCACTGAGCGCTCCTCGGTCTCAAGCCGCAGCCTTTGACTCAGGTTAACTCAGGTGTTTGCACAACTTGTCTGCGAAGCTGATCAGACTCCACAGACAAGATCGGGTCACCCAGGACGCGTCTAGTTCCCGGCATCCACCTACGGATGTATCGCTATGACCGCTTTTTGTGTGCGTGGTGGTTTTGGATGCCTCCCACCGAGGCTTGTATACAACTCATCCGCAAAGCTGATCAGACTCCACAGACAAGGTCGGGTCACCCAGGACGCGTTAGTTCCCGGCATCCGTTTTCGGATGTATCGCTATGACCGCGTTTTATGTACACGGCAAATTGTATGTCGGATTTATTTATATCAACGAATCTCAAAACCATCGTTAGCGCGAGTTAGGTTTAAACTAATTTACGCTGGAATAAAGCACTAAGTAAACATTATTTAAATTACGAAAACATAAAAATGTGTAAGTCACTACACTAGTGAAAACCAAAATATGATTTTAAATTGGTATCGCTAAAACTAAGTCAAATAGTGTGATTTAATTGATGTTAATGTAGAACAACTCCATCTGTGAGACCGCGATACTTTATCACACTTTCTAAATAACTTATATCACTTTATCATGTTGACGTAAAAATTGTCTTGCTGACTAGAATATAAAGTTTGATCAGAAACGAGTTGTAAAGTGATATACATGATTATGTACTTAAGTCATTTCAACTCGAAGACATTGTAGTGTAAGTTAGGTACTCAATCAAATTACGTAGCGAGCGCGCTCGCTAAGGTTTATTGTTCTTAACATGCAAATGGACATACGAGTAGGCGGTGATGACATCTATCGAAATTATTCGAAACCATTTGTATTCTATACGAAACCAGTACATCAAAGGTACTTACTTAAATCATTACTTACACCTACTTAGTTCAGTGCTTAACCCACAGACAGCGCTTATGTTAAACTTTGACATCGTGCGCTAGAATTTGTACCTAGATTTTTGTGTCTGTCTGTGGTACCATAGCTCCTAAATGAATGAGCCGATTTAAATGCGGTTTTTCATTTAACAGGTTTTCTAACAATGGTTCTTAGACTTGTTTTATCAAAATCGGTTCAACCGTTTCTAAGATATTGACCTTTGAAGCGAAAATGTCTATTGTTTTTCGACTTTTCTAAGTTGGTTAGGTTATCTTATCATAAATGTTAATAATATAGGAATTGTTTATTTTTGTGTTCAAATTGAAAAAGGTTTATACCTGTTTGTACCTGTAACAAGACAATGTTTGTTTTCGTATTAGGAAATAACAATTGTATGTGTATTTATAATTACGATGTAAAGTAGCAAACATTACAGTTAGAACACGTTTTTACCTAAGTTTAAATCTTCGTCTTAGTAGGTGAGGTAAGATGATATTTGGTTGTGTGAGCTAACCAATTACTAACCTTACCCATTAACTTAGTAATTAAGTCGGTTAATACTGAGGCTATTTGAACGATCTGAGGAGGTTTTTTTTCAGTTTCCGTTATAATTTTAACGTACAGAACTGAGCATGAAAATGTTACCAATTAGGTATTAGCCAATTTTATTGCGCAACGTTATCAAGTTGTAATGTGACACACAGTGCGATCGGCGTCTTTTTGCTGACATACAAATGCGGTGCATGTATGAAGCGTGGTTGCGAAATAATATTCATATTATAAAGGTGTAGGGTTGACAATGATCAATGGATAAATTTACAATTAATGGGTACCTCTATTAAATGCGAATATAAATGTTCTTAAAAGAAATAATGATTACTACAATTACTGAAATACTAATATTTAGGTAATTCCTTAATTTAGCTGGTGAGAAATAAATAAATAAAAAATAAATAAGTAAATAAAAAATTAAAAAAGTAAATTAAAAAAAGCTTACAACTCACTCTCGATTAGTTTTTTGGTATCTTGAATACATGCATATGTGGAATACGAAGTAGGCAGATTTACCAACAGACAGATAGACAAATTCATAACGTTCCTCTTTCCATCGCGTCGAGAATTAAATAATGTAAAATAAAGAACTGTTATGTGCACATAAGCATAATACACAATTGTGATTTGGAATGCGACAGCCCTAGTTCATTTAGTAAAATCAGCAAATAATTTCGTTTAAAACTTTTGCGCGGGGCTAATTTGTTCCTTTCCAATTTCGAACGTGACGTGCACAGTGCATCAAGTCTTCTACATCTTCAGCTCAGAGGTTAAGCTGTGCAGAGTTTCTACGTTAGTAAAGTTTATTTGCTTTATACATCGATTAAAATGTAAGTATGTATTTCAACGTACCTAACGCTTTACTTTCCTAACGAAATTAAAACATTTGGTTCATATTGTTTGTAGGGTTCCAACAGGCATTAATATTTTTAATTTCCTTTCAGGTCTGATTCAGAGTTTGAACCCATCAGTGTTGCAAACAGCGGAACCGTTCGGTCAAAAGTGGGAAGGTCGGCTGAAAAACGGAAAGCTTCAGCTCCAAACAGGTAGCCATTTTATATTTATTTTCATATTTCATGTTTTTTATTTTGTCAGCTGGGTACATATTTACTTAAATATTGTTTGTCTACTTTTTTCATTTAAAAAAGGTAATTTTTTGTTCTTTTTTTATCGATGTATATGGTTATTTTAAATGTCGAGTAATAAAAACATATTTTTTATTTCAGATCTGATTCAGAGGAGAGCGTTGCCGCTGCAGATGTCAGTATCCCAAAAATAAAAAAACCTGCTCAAAAAAGAAAGCCGTCAACCCCAAGGTATTTTTCTTGTAATTTGTTTAATGAATTTCGACGAACTAAGTACAACTGTCTTATTCATTGTTTAATGTCTGTTATGTTTCAGATCTGCTGCACCCAAGAAAAAAGAAACTAAAAACCCGTTTGACGTGTTCGGAATATTTCCTGAAGACGTTGCTGTTAACCATAAGCCTGCTGAGACTGATCCGCTTGATTCATCCATTATAAACCGGGTACCGAACGGGTCAACAAAACGAGCTTGCACCCTCAACGGAGACTTTTTCTTGGAGCTGCGGGTGTACAACACTGCTGATATTCGCGGTGAGTTACGTCAGGAGCGTTGGAAAAAGGCTCTCGTTACTCTAAAGGCGCAAATCGATGATGAAACTGTTGAATGGGAGGCATTGCAAAAATTTATTAAAAAGATAAATGTACTTTTCAAGGACGCTAACGTCAAATTTTATTCTAACGATACTAAGTACTAATTTAGTAGGTACTTTTTTGATTTTAACAGATACTGCAGGTTGTCTCTTTTTATTACTTATTTGAATAAAATTTAAACTGCATCAAATTGTGTATCAAGTAATTTTTAATAAATGTGTTAAACTTAACGATTTATTATGAAACCATAATTTAAACGCTTTTAACGATATTACTTTAAGGGCGCAAATCGATGATAAAACTGTTGAATGGAGGGCATAGCAAAAATTTGTTAAAAAGATAAATGTACTTTTCAAGGACGCTAACGTCAAATTTATTGTAACATACTAAGTAAGTACTAATTTAGTACTTTTTATTTTTGCTTTTAACGGATACTGCAGGTTGTCTCTTTTTATTATTTGATTAAAATTGAAACTATCAAATTGTGTATTTAACATATAAAACCAGGATTACAGCTTAAGCAAAGTCGCTACATAAAACATGCCCTTTTGCACTCAGTGTTCAATTACAGTAGAAAGCAGGAAGTGGGTAGGGCACCTTAGAAGTAATAAGCATAGAAAAAATTCGGGTGTAAATTTAAACGATGAGGTTGTTGAAATTTCGTCTGCTTTTAAAGGTCGCATAGCATCTTATAGAATAATGGCAACTGATGAGCTGAAGTCTTGTTTACCTGAATCATTTTTGATTACAGTAAAACCTAAAATGCAAAAAATTTTGGAAAATTCGCTTAAAAAACATGTGTCCCTCAAAGTAAATTTCGAATATTTTGGCGATTTTCTTTTGTTTAAAGATGACAAGCAGGAAATGAAATCATTTGCAACGAAAAATTTTCCTATACATCAAAATTATCAATTCGAAGAGCTTTTAAACACAATAATTATTAGTATACAGAAAAAAATCGAAGAATTTCAGGAGCGCGATTCTGGTTGGACTTTCTTATCTAATTTGTATTTAGAAGTTAACATAAATAAGTATGAACCATTGAAAGCGTCATCTTACATAGACTTACCTAAGATAATAAAAAATAAAAAAGCTTGCATTAATATTCAAAATCATGATAATTATTGTTTTCTCTGGTGTGTTGTTGCTGCTCTTTACCCATGTCAAAACCATCGCGAGCGTCTATCATCTTATCCTCATTTTAAAGACGTATTAAAACTTGATAATATGTGTTTCCCTGTCACTTTAGCCGATATCATTACGTTTGAGCATCACAATATTGATATCAGTATTAACGTATATTCTTTAAAAAACAACCGAACTCTTGTAGGACCTCTATACAGATCGCAATATAAAAGGAAACATCGAATCAATTTACTTTTAATCGAACGCGGTAATAAGTCGCATTATGTTTTGATTACTAATTTACCGCGTCTTGCTCGCGGTCAGATTACCAAACATCATGCTAAGCTTTATTTCTGCGAAGACTGTCTGATATTTTTTCAAACTGAACACGGTTTCAATAGTCACGTTTGTAGTGGGGTTGCTACGGTACTTCCGGAGAAAGGCACCTATCTCGAATTTAAGCATTTTGAACGAAAACAAGACGTTCCATTTGTCGTGTATGCTGACTTTGAGACAATCCTTAAACCCTATCAGAACTGTGAACCTAACACTGACAGTAGTTTTACTACAAATAAACAAATACATTTACCAGCCGCTTTCGCGTACCATATAATTTGCTCTTATGATGAGCAACTTAATCGTTTTGTTCAATACCGAGGGCCAGATTGTGCTCAGAAATTCGTAGATTATTTATATAGACATATTAAAGACATCCATAACGTTTTAGAAAAAGAAATTCCCATGGTATTTACTGTAGAAGATTCTTTAGCTCATGAACGTGCCAAAAATTGTCATATGTGTAAAGGTTTATTGTTTGCAGACAAAGTAAGAGATCACTGTCATCTAACGGGCCGTTATCGCGGTGCCGCGCACCAGTACTGCAATCTGCGCTTTCGCGTTCCTAAATTGGTCCCTGTTTTCTTTCATAACTTAGCAGGTTACGATTGTCATTTGTTTATACAGGAACTTAGTAAATGTTCAGGGCCTGTGAAAGTAATCCCAAAAAATAAAGAAAATTATATTTCGTTCACTAAGTTTTTGTGGATTTCAGATCAAAAGTATGCACAAATTCGATTTGTAGACTCTTTTAAATTTTTAGGAACAAGCTTGGAAAAATTAGCGAATGGTTTACATAAAGATGATTTTATTCACTTGAACAAGTTTTATCCTGAAACTAAAAAAAATAAATTATTAACTCGCAAAGGTATTTATCCTTACGATTATATGTCGAGCTGGGATAAGTTTACAGAGACCGAGCTTCCATCACAGAACTTGTTTTTTAATTCTCTTTCCAACGAACAAATAAGCGATTCAGATTACGCACATGCGCAATCTGTATGGTCCGAATTTAAAATCAAAGATATGGGAGAATATACTGATCTTTACCTAAAAACTGATGTGCTGCTTTTATCAGATATTTTTGAGAACTTTCGGTTCATTTGCAAGTTAAATTATCATTTAGATCCGGCATTCTATTTAACTGCTCCAAGCTTATCGTTTGATGCTATGTTATTAAAAACCGGAGTTAAGCTTGAATTGATATCCGAATTAGAAATAATTCGACTCATACAAAAAGGAATAAGAGGTGGTATTTGCATGTGTTCGACCAGATATGCTCAGGCTAATAATAAGTACATGGAAACTTATGACATGAATAAACCAGACTCGTTTTTAGTATATATCGATTGCAATAACTTATATGGTTACAGTATGTGTCAATCGTTGCCCATGTCTAATTTTAGTTTTCTAGATCATCATGAAATTGCCCAACTAGATATTTTGTCTGTCGAAGATGATGCTCCATTTGGATTTATTCTGGAAGTTGACTTGCTATATCCGGAAAATTTACACCATAACCATAACGACTATCCATTTTGCGCACAAAAATTTATTCCTCCAGGAGGAAAAACGACCAAATTGATCCCAAATTTATATAACAAATACGAATACGTCATTCATTACGTCCATCTGAAAACATGTTTACGCAACGGCTTAACTCTTGATAAAATCCATCGCGTTATAAGGTTTCGTCAAAGTCCATTCTTAAAACAGTATATTCATTTAAATACAGAACTGAGAAAAAAAGCTACTACTCCTTTCCAACAAGACCTTTTTAAATTAATGAATAACTCAGTTTTTGGGAAAACTCTTGAAGACAGTGAGCGGCGAGTTGACGTCAAATTAGTAAATAAGTGGCACGACCGTCAAAACAAAACAAAAAAGTTTACTTGTGCTAACAAATTAATTGCCAAACCGAATTTCCATAGTGCAACAGTGTTGTCTGAAAATTTGGTTGTCGTACAAATGAAGCCTGAAAAAGTAATTTTAGATAAACCAATCTACGTAGGATTCTCTGTATTAGAACTTTCTAAAAGTCATATGTACCAATTTCACTACACGGTACTAAAAAAACACTACCAAGATCAAGTTACTCTGTGCTACACTGATACCGACAGTTTTATTTACAAAATCGAAACTGCAGACTTTTACAGTGATTTAAAAAATATTTTTTTAAACTTTTTTGACACAAGCAATTATAACCCTGTAAATGATTTGCAAATACCTTTACGTAACAAGAAGATTCCTGGGTTATTCAAAGATGAGTTAGGAGGAGAACTTATTACCGAGTTTATAGGGTTACGTTCTAAACTATACTGTATCAAAAGTGATAAATCTCTTATCAAAAAAGCTAAAGGAATAAAAAAACCAGCAGTTCAAGAGTTAACATTAAATGATTATCGGGATGTGTTATTCAATGATAAAATAGTTCGGAAAAAACACATATTATTTAAATCGATTAGGCACGAGATCTTCACTCAATCTGTCAATAAAGTTGCTTTATCTAACAAAGACGATAAACGACATATATTATCAGACAAAATTTCAACCAAATCTTGGGGACATGAGTCTATTTTCTAGTACAGTAGTTATCTAAGCGACCTTTCCTCGAGCTGTAATTTTATTTCGTAGGCACCCAATGGGTAATAAAAAATTAGAATGTGTTTAATAAAATAAAATACGTTGAGTACTAACGTTATTGTAAAATTATAATTATGTATGTTGTAGGGTCAGCGTCAAAAGCCACTCATCACTTTTGTACCTTTTCGCTCTACGACCAGATGAGCGACTTTTGACGCTGACTGTACCAAATAAGTAGATTATCATTAAGTACTTTATTTTTTATAATTACACATTGATTTGTAAATTGTATGGTTTGTTCTTTTTTTAATAAATAAATATGAAGTGTTATTAACATTTGTTTTCTTTTTTTCTTTCACCCACCTAAGTATATATAGACTGCGAGGATACCGACTGAAAACACATTTTACTTGAGTTGAAATTGAGTTTTCTCGCTTCGGAGGTTTCCTGACGATGTTTTCCGTCATCAAAAAGCTCAGGGTTAATTTTAAATGTAATATTTTGATAATGGTAAGTAAAATCATGTTCTATTGAACAGGCAAATAATACCTATCCTCGTTTATTGCATTGGGTATCAATTAAAACATGTCCTTACGTGTCTTAAGCAGCGCGGCGGCATGCAGCCCGTGCTAAGGTAATTTGCTGACACGTGAAATATACCTATTCACATTTATTGCATTTGGTACCAATTATAACAAGTCCTTACGTGTCGTTGTAATTTGATCGGCATTAAGCAGCGCGGCGGTATGCACCGCATGCTCCGAAGCGCGTGTTAATTTAATTTGCTGACGCATGAAATTACTGTAATTATAAATAGCGGCTGTTATAGTAAGTTATCATTCTGCACTCTACATTCATAACTGAGTAAAGTCGTTCCAAAGTTTTGAAAATTAAGACGAGCTGATCCGTTCCCGATTCGGTAAGTAAAATTGGCATTATTTAATATTTATTCGTATTATTTTGTTGCTATTATTGTTTTGTAAGCGTATGAAAATGCTCATATGTGTTGCCAGATGCGTTTATTTATTTGATTTCTTTTGTTTCAGAATATGGAAGGAACGCAAGACACTCAAATCATGTTTTCGCAATATGCACAGGGTCCATTAGGATTCCGAGAAGATGAAGAAGAAGAAGAAGTCAGTGAATTTGTAAAAAAAATTGCAAGTGCCAAAACGAAAACCAAGTCTAGTAAACCAAAACTAAGGCTAAACAAAGTGGTAAAGAGAAGTGTACGAGGTCACCCGCCGTCGTTCGTTATAAACAATGAAGCAACTAAGGGGAACAGACTTGTCAAAATCCAAATAATTAACATAAGTGACTCCGCGCCGGATCAAAACGACGAAACCGGTGAAAACGTTATGCTCAGTGCGCAGTATGTGGCAAGTGACGGATACGATGAGATAATAGACAGTACAGAAAGTGTAATAAATAAGATATCCAAGAAGTTGTGCGGATATAGTGTTAGTTATTAATGTTTTTACTGTTTTTGTATATAATTTTGAAAATAAATATGGTCAACAATTTTCTTGTTTTATTCCTTTGATTAAGCGATACGTCAACAGGAAAGATTTTTTTTGTAAGTATGTCAATAAAGCAATAATTCAAACGAAGATAAAATTATCATGATTAAATGCACAAGAAAAATCTTTTCAGTAAATATCGCTTAAATAGATTAACACTATTATTAGCCACAGGTATGAATCGTTATCATTTATTTCATATTTTTAAACAAACAAATTCAATTATTTAAAAATGGGTTAATATAAAAAGTCTTCGTTCAAAATAAATGATAACTAATTTTGACTGGGTTAAAAAATAAAAAAATGATTAAACGTAAATATTTATTTTTGAAAATTAGGTATAATTTATTACAATGTTAAATATGCATAATATCGAAATAATATTTTTTAAGACACATAACGTTTTTTAAGGCACAAGCTTTTTTATGATGTAGACAATTATAAGAGCTGTTGTCGATACAATACTTTTTATACATTAATTGAAAATTAGAACAACCTTTCTCTCCCAAGTCTATTACAGTACAATCAGCACATAAATCATTAATCCACTTAATTTTTTCAAAACCTTTTACATATATTTTTTTGCCTTCCAAGAAATTATGAATCATTCTCTTAAATTCTCTGTGGTCGATATACCCCTCACGCCACATAATGCCAAGGTTTCTCTCTATCCATTTCACATGCCTTTTTTCGTTTTCTGATAACGTAGAAAATGAATATGGAGGTTTTATTAAATACGCCTGCGTGTGTTCATAGGTACTGTATGCAAATTCTTTAATAATAAATTCATTTTTAGATGATTTAAACCCCTGAACATCTACGAATAGATGGTCTAGTTTCATGATATCTTCTTTGTTATATTGGTCAACGGCTTATATTCTATAATACTATCATTCAAAATAAGACAATAAGCCGCGGTATTGTCAGGGATATCTGTGTCACACTCTAATTCAATCCGCACATCGACTGAACCCGTTTTTAAGGTTTCATTTTGACGAGAACAGTCGATAACAAACAGAGGTGCTTTATTTATAAAGTCTTGTGGATTCAACAACGGTGCTTGGCTGCGGTTATAATAAGACTGTTGGAATTTAGCGTACTGTTCATATAATATAGCAAATTTTTGAGCCGAGAAACTGACATTCAAGTTTTCATAAGGAAAATAATTTGAATTTAAAAAAACTTTAACGTCACGCAAATTACAATGATCAAAACGCGATATATCTTTATCAGCAACATTTTTCCTGTTTGTTTTTAATCCAATTATAACATATCGAGGTTTTTCAACTTGAGACGAAGTTTTGACGGCCCAAGAATGTTTTGATGTTTTAGGTAAAAGCGGGTATTCGTACAGATCCCAGTTCCTAAATGCTACCTGAATAGCTCGATCTCTTTCCAAATATTTAAGCAAACTTAATCTTTCACGATCAGAAACCTTAATGTGCGGCATGCGCCATACTATTTTAGATATAGTTATGTTACCTATATACTCATTTGTGTTCAGTTTTACGCTATTTAAATTAGTATTGGATCGTAAAAGAATAAGTTCATGCTTACAGTTAATAATAATTTTGTTATAATCCTCTGCGAAGCCAAGAATCTTATTTAAAGGAATTGACACAGAAAATGATCCATGCGTAATTTTTGTGCCATCAACATCCCAGCCCCATAACTTTGACATCGATGATTCAAGTTCATTCATCGACACAAGAGATTTTATTGTTGTTGTGACCCCAGCGTTTTTAATTTTATCTATTTCAATCCCATTCAGCTCATATCGAATATCTTGAAATAAATGAAGTATAGGGTTATTTGTAAAATGAACACTGGACACCTTCGCTTTTGTTTCTCTGTTGAATACTTCTATAGTACCCTCTATGTATAAAGTACTCGCTGATGGTAATACGTATAGATCTTGCTGGTTGATAGGTATACGGATTTCATCATTTAAATTGAAACTTGTTACGTACGGTTTATACGAATGATATTCGAAACTTTCAATCGTGCTATCAAAGCTAAAGGAGTCTGATAAGTTTAGTATACTCATTTTAATAATCCTATGTTTTTTAAAAACTGTTTGTTTTCCTTCGTTAGTTGTCCTTTAGGTCTTCTTTTCTTGATAGCACAATGAGCACTAACGGCTTTGCTGTTTGAGACCGTACATTTATTAAAGTCTATCATTTTTTTCTGAGATGTAAATATATCTGAATCTCTTCGCCACGTAAATTCACTAAATTATCGTTTATATCCAGTATTCTTATTATAAGAGCGTTTAAGCTGTTTTGAGTAACAGGAAAATATATAACATTTTTAGGTGTTTCTATAATCCGGTAACCAGGCGGTACATTTGGCACAAATTCATGAATTATATGACTAGGTTTTCCGTTTATAAATGACCCGCTCACGATGTCACATTCAACTCGTACTATAGTTGTAGACAGAATGGACAC